>JAQFYM010001603.1:0-31295 GCA_034694785.1 Agrenia bidenticulata | reverse complement strand
TGTTTGAAGAGAGTTATCGTGATGACAGACAGACGGACGGACACGGTGATCACATAAGCCCTGGCTCGGGCTAAAAACTCATTGCAAGTATGTTCATCAATTTCAATTCAATGAACTTTGTTTTGAAATCTAATACTTAAACTTACTAATTTGGATGGTCTTGAACTTCTGGTTTGCAGCTCCATTTTTACCTTTTTTAACAACCACCGGTGTCCCCGACGATGTGCTTGAGTCCGGGAGCTCGATAACCTACAAGCATTTTAATATTATGGAAAAGATAAATTAAATTTCATGAATGACAAAGCTCGTTACATTTTTATCTTTCATGGATATGAATTTGTAGACGTTGTTGTGCTGTAATCCACCTTTCGGAGCCATTTCTTGGGATTCATCCGACTCAGTCCCTCCTTGAATTCCTTAAGTATATATAAGTACAGCAAAAAATTATTCGTTAGAAAAAAAATCGAACCCTAGTTTCATGCTGGACTGTAATTACTCGAAGCCCTAGTTAGTACAGAGGAGGTTGATGTGTTTTAAGTAGTTCAGTTTCGGATTCAGGACAAACAGGTATGGCTGCGTCTCTCGGCCTCTGGGACATTAGAAATTGGGAATTGGAACTTTCGGAAAACGAGCATCCCAATTCTCAGATCCAAACAAATTGGGATATGCTAAATGCTATTTGCAAAAATACAACCGGCAACCACCCAATACCTGTAATCTTAAACTACTACATTACACCCGCCTGCTTGTATGTATAACTATCTTTGCAAGCCATTAGATATCCGAGGTAATTCACGAACTACGCTATATTCTTAAAGTCACACATAGCCCAAGCCTCAAGTCATCAAACGACCTTCAGTTCAGCCTTCCATCCATCATGTAACAAAAATTCAGTTAACAGTTAACGTAGTTTATGGATTGTATTAGTTTTATCTTATGCTAATAAAAGTGCAGTGATGCTGAGGAATTTTAATTATCCTACATACTAGATGGAGAGATTTTAAGCAAATAATCAATTTCCTAATCTACTTTTCATACTTATTTGCAATAATTGTGAATTGTAAAAAAATTTGTAATTTAGCCAGCCATAAAATGACACTGGAAGATTCAAGAAGAGAACTCCTCAAATTTAGCTACTTGTGTGTCGGCTCTTGAATACAAATTAAATAAATCCTTAAAATAAATTTCCAATACATACTAACCCGATAGTCGACTCGAACAATTCCCCATGATTTATCAACCATTTATGGTGACGGTTTAACAATTAAATTCCCACTCCCGTTTTTTAGGTAAATATAAAATTGGGACAGTAGATTTTGAGTCCGAATTCCGACGGATTTATTGCTAAATTGTAGATTGCAGACTTTCTTTCAACTTTCCGGTGGGGCCATGAGGGTTGGGATCTTTGAGTAGTTACAATGTTTGGGGCAACGTGATTCATTCATTTACCTTCGCCTCTGCGTTAGATTTCGTCTTTGTGCTTCGTGATTGCTTGCATCAGTTGCATCCTACTGAACGAGTCAATTGTTAGGTGAGCATTGTGTGGATATCAATTTCGGTTTTATTATTTAGTTTAAAAGTTAATTGAATATAAAAAGTCTCGTGTTAACTCGCCCCGGGTCCGAAACTTGTATATAAAGTGAACAATAGATTGATTGTCAGAATACTTGCATAGGGAAATGAAAATTCGTTTACTTTAAGTAGCGTTATCCTCATATGGTATCACATATCTTAAACATTGTTATCAGTTTCATTATCATCTCATTACTGGCTATGAAATGGATATTCCTCTAAAGAAACTTGTATCAGTTTTCATATTCTTATTCATCTTTCATATGTTACATGTACCATGTTAACAGTCGATTTATCTTTCATTCAGTTCAATGAATGGTTGACCTTTTTGGTTATACTGATTAGAGCAAGGAGGATATGAGTGACATGGTAAATTATTTTATCGATTTATTTATGGTAAATATAGAACCGGCAGCTTGAACCTCGAACCTATCTTGTAATATTGCTCCTTTTTATTTCCATTCAACATCACAGTTTTTTAATAACCATTTTAACAAGATTATGGTTGTAAACGTTTAGGGAAAAATTAAAACTTGTAAATTTGAGAAGACAATAACTGTAAAACAATCGCTATACTTCAGTGATCAGTTTGGTCACGAAATATTTTTAGGTAATAAAAACAAAAACAGTCGTTGAGTTTGGGTAGATTTAAGTCTTTCAGATGTCTTCTTAAGATACGTCATAGGCTTTGGACACTGGATATCAGTTTGGTAAAAACTCAATATATTAAAAAGCATTTTTTGCATAATTATCATCAGAAAAACAAAGATGAAACATTCAGAATGCAAAGGGACTACAAGCTCAATCTACTCTATTTCAACTATTTCATTTTTTGGGGACTAAACACAAGGCTTTGGAAGATCATCGGAACATTAATAGCACGATTTTTATAAGATTTGCACAATTTATAACAATACAGCATAATTAATGCAATTGAAGTTATTCATTCTAAATTTTCTACTATGAACAACGGTGATTGGGATCCTGGATTATGAAATTGGCACGAAATATGCTACATCATCTTGGACTTTTCCTTTTGTTTTTCTACAAGATATCTGCAGTCGTCCACGAGGAAGCTATTATTTTAAAAGATAAAATCCTTGTTAAATTCACTGCCAATTAAAGAATAAGTGGATAGATGATTCAAAGTTAGGAAAAAATTCATCATATTACCTATACCAAATCAATATTATTGGAGCTGTGACGAAATGCCACAAAGCATGGGCATCTATAATCCAAAAAAGTGGAGGAAAGTCCATGACCTCCATGACTAATGATGCCACTGCAAGCATGACAAACAGAGCGCATTTCCATACGTGGGGGTGTGTTTTACGATTAACCCCACTCCAGATCAACCAACAAGCAGCATTTAAAACTCCTGTCACATAAACGTTTGTGCTTCAAAAACTCTTTGTTTTTCATGCGAATCAATTATTTCATGTGTAATGTGTAATGCTTATAACTTACCCATAGCAATATTAGCTTTCATGTTGTACCCATAATCAAAGTGGACAAAAGTCAAATAATGAACATGGTAAGCTGAGAAAGATAAGATGAGAATCCCCATTGTGGCCACAGGTAGACAAAACCATTTTTGAAATAGTCTAAAAATGTATTCGATTAATATTTATCATTAATTTCAGTTAAAAAAAATGAAAATGGAAAATGTAATTATGAATATAGTACCTCACAAAAACAGCAAAAAACGAGAAAGCATTCATGGAGAAAGCTGAGAAATAATCCAACATCTCAGTAAATGGGAAGTCCCGTGTGTGAAAAACGATAGACCACACCCATCCATTAATACAAACCGCGGCAAATGAATACCACAGCACCAACATAGGAGCACCTTTCGGCACATGTCTTCCTAAAGTTACCAGTCCTATTCCATGACCAACAAGGTTTAGCAACGAAAATGCCACAGAAGCTGGTTCTTGCATGCCCCATAAACGAGTGAATGGCCACTATGATTCCAAATTACACAATTTAGAAAATACCTTTCTTATAATATATAATGTTAACACAACATATATAAAATATAAACACTGCAGTTACTTTTCCAAAGAACTGAGGGATGGGAATTTGATGCTGCTGGAAGATCTCCACAGTTTGCCACATGCATTGGTACTTACATTCATCATCACAGAACCAGTGGAGATATCTGAGATATTCTGGCTGATTTTTGTACTCTAAAATGCAATTAAACAAATAAACAATACATAATTAATACAAATACATTATGACAATTGATTCCATGCTATTATATTAGAGTTAATACTACTTGTGATTGCTTATTTTGGATTTTGATCAATCCTATCATAGTTTTCAAATAAAAATCAGATTTTCTTATTGAAGTTTAGGAATCCATGCCAGATGCCAAATCTTCGCTTACCATTGTCAATACAGTCGTTCTCCTTACACTTTTTCAAGCAATTGTGGAATGTGTAATCTCGGTCACCTCGGGACTCCGTGCTAAGTTTTACAGATCCCACTAGCACCACTAAACCTAATAATTTGACACTTGTCCACATTTTGAAACCTAGGACCCTTAATTCCCCAACTGAATCATGAGTTTACCTTATTTTAAACATTGTGTTGAGTACCATGGAATACTGTGGAAGAGAACAACTTAAATGTTTAAAAATATTATTGACTGTGATTTGAAAGGTGAAAGTTTGGCGGGCTGCGAGAAGTGTCAACAATTGACTTGTTACAGTTGTTAAGTTTCCTTTCACTCACTTTCTCCGATCCTTTCTACACGTTTTTCCCCGAACCGAAAGCAAAACACGTTTTCATAAAAATTAAAATACGTTTTCATAAAAATTGAAATCCTTTTTAAAAGAATTGGAAAACAAATGTTATGAATTTTCAGAACATTATGCAATGCATTTTGCATTATTCGTTGGAATGAAAATTAATCTAGAACTTTGACCTGAAGGAATCTTTAGAATCAAATATGCAAATATGCTATTTTAATTTTGAGCAAATTTTGTTTGGATAATTCTAAATCCTTGGAAGATAGGCTTCCTAGACCACTAGAGTTTACTTGTTATTTTTGTGCGACCTAAGGGAGACCAGACTTATTTTGTTGACCGGTTGTATCGCAAGAAAAATAAAGGCTAAACAAACAAACATATACACTCGTGTGGAGACAAAGGGCAGGGGGGAGACTATTATTCAAAAGGGGGCACAAATATAAGCATGTACAGCCCCTGGGCCTGGTTGTACCTTTACCTGAACTAACATAATATACATTGAAAGGCGTTTTATGAAAATTTTAAAATAAGAAAAGGATGAACTGTTTTTTTTAAATGCAGAAAATAAAAGCAATACAGCTCTAACTTTTACATGCATGCAACTGTCAACCAGTTTAAGCCAGTAAACCAGTTTGACATGTAGCACATATTTTGGAACATTTTTTAAATATTCTACATATGCATCAAAAACCTAATAAATTTTATTAATTTTAATGTTTAATATTTCAAACATATTAAAAAGATTTTTTAATAAATACACTTGGATTTATGTTTTCAAGTTTCCCTATAATTATAATATATTTCAAACACAAGTGCCAAATGATGTCGATCTAAATCTAGATCTGCATTTACACCGACCTGGAAGATTCCTCGATAATTTAGTACATTCAGCCTTTTGAACGCAAGCATTATCCTTCCAACAAAGGGAACCGACCGACTTGGCACATCTTCGCATGTCAGCGTCATATACATCTATCTCATTTTGACAGCCACAAACATTACTAACACACATCAAAGGCTCTGCACATTGGTCTTTTTTATTCTTGCTACTTGTGTCACAAACAGCTCCGTGAGGAAGGCTGCAAAGCCCTTTCTTCGTTTCTATATAACTTTCTCCACATTCACAAATCCCTTGAATAGAGGATTCACCATTCTTCTGGTCTGAAACTGGCTGTTCGGGGTGACGAGGAAGGCATTCTGCATATGGGAGGCATTGGACATATGGGAAGTTGGAAGGGTTAAATCTGGAATTAGTAGTTCCATTTCGAAAAATGTCGGATGAGGACTCAAAAAGGCTGCACGGACCTCCGACTTTACTGACACAAGCTCTCCGTTCGTGATCGTAGATTTGGTACTCTGGATTTTTGCATCTGTGTAGTCGATGGTTTGAACACAGTTAGCTCATTGATTTCAAATATCTTAAACTGTACAATAAAAAGCGAAATTGTTACCTGCATTTGCCATTAAGGCACCTCAGGTTGGACAAATCATCTCCACAGTCGCCCCGGAATCTTCCACAAGGCTTTCCGTACTTATGCCGGATAGGGTCACAGAGTACCGTTCCATTGGCAGTTTCCACTTCTTTGAATTTGCATTTGCAAATCCCAGCCTTGCATTTGTGATGTTCGGTACATTCTCGATACACATTCGTACATTCTTGGTTCGGAAGGCCATCACATCTTTCATTATCTGGATTGTAAACGCTGGCTTTGCTGTCGCATGCACAAACTCCTAAATCTTGGATGCATGTGAACCCTTTTCTGCTGTCACAATGTTCATCTCTTTCACATTTTTGTAAGTATCCTCGTCTTCGGACACAAAAGCCTTTTTCATCCGGATAAAATGATGACCAACATCGACAGGTACTGTTTTTACCATCACTTTCACAAGACGAATAAATCACACATTGGTTCCTCTTATTTGAAGAAACGGAGGCTTCGCTCGAATGAAGAACACAGGAGTGACCAACGCGACCAACGCAGAGGCCTCGTGTTGTGTCATAGGACATTGAAAAGGGGTCCGCACATTGACATGTTCTGTGACAGGGAAGATTGTTTAGAGTTGAAAAATGTTTAGATTTAAATATTTGTTTACTTACTGGTTTATACAAGCTAATGTTTCCCTTAAATTGCAAGAGTCTGCTTCAGATTCTGAGCATTTTTCTCCATAATTTTTCAACGCTTCCACTTCTCCATCTGATCGCTGTTCTTGCAAGCAGGATGCGTATGTAAACAAAATAATTAGTATCCCTAGGTTGGAAAATGCAGTGTTTTTCATGACTAAGCTGAAGAATACTTGAGAGTTTGCTCGTAGCCGAGTGTAGCCCAGACTGAAATTAAACCCAGGTCGACAAGAAGTAGAGGTTTTTCAAGTAGGTCTAATTTAAAAATCAAATTATGCTCATGTCAATGAACATCTAAGCAAACAGGAAAAAATGGGCAACTTGTTTTGTTCTTTTCAGTTTAAGCTTCTTGATCATCTTGATGACTTTGTCAAGAAAATGTAGGTGAAGGAGATAAGACATGGGGCAGGTTTATAAATTGTTGTTTGTATGCGTATAGAACATTCATGTCATAAAGCTGGTGGTTGCAGAGGATAGAAATAATACAAGATACACTTTTAAAACCAGTTATCGATTTGAAGCACAATTGCTTTCAAGTTCGTAAAAAGTCATTTTTCTTCTGTGTCAAATGTCAAATATTATTTATTTAATGAGACCTCCCTTGCAGCCTGTAGGTAATGATAATTCTGTACGCAATTAATTTTTTAAGCTTAAATTATTTTTTTAATATTAGAAAGAGATGGTGTACGTGATACACTATATTCAGTTTTGGAACAGTACAGAGTACGTACTATAATTTTTTTATATTAATTTAATTAAATATTTGGAATACAATTGAGTTTGTGTATTGTAGGAATTCATTATTCGCTTATTATGTGGAACTAAGAACGGTATCCCATTCCTTTCAATAGGATTTTGGTAATCTTAATTCTAATCTCTTTGTCAAAGTAAAAAAAATCGGAATGGAAAGTTTGATTTCAGGATGCAGCTAATATATTTTAATCTTATTGAATTAACAAGATTAAAAAACACAAGTATTCCTAAATGCAAACTTTTTCAACAATATTATCCGAGCATCATTGTTCTGATAATAAATACTATATAATAAAATATAATACCTGAGTCAGAATGGTATGCACATATACTATCTCAGACTATCTGATAGCATATCCAACATAAATTGGAAATTCCGGTAAAAATATTTTAATAATCATAATTTCCAAAACTATTAGGTGGTTGAATGTTCTTAAAGTGGTTCTTCGATTCCTGTCCTGTCGGTCGAACCTCCTGTTCACAATTTCCTCTAAAACTTGGCAAATATCCAGGCCGACATTTGCACCTAGAATTTTCACAACTAGAACTACCAATGCAGTCCCCGTTTTTAGTACAAACAGATCCAACTATACGTTTACAAGTCTTCTCATCTGAGTCAAATACATCGTTTTCATTCTTTAATAATTGGAAGTAAAAAAAATCAAACTCAAGTCATCCTTTTTAAAATGATATTCGAAAAAAATTATTTCCCCCTTACTTCACATTCACATCTCATATTTCGGCATACTAACGGCTCCACGCATTCCAGCGCATCTTTCTCCCCAAGACCCTTACAAACAGCTCCAAAAGGGAGTCGACATTGTCCGGAAACAGTTTCCACAAAGCCCTTTTCACATTCACATTGACTCAAAGGTGAGTCATCCCTCCGAACACATTCTGTGTTTTTGACACAGCTCTTTAACCTCAAGGGCTGCTTATTTTTGGACGAAAGGAACAAATGACAAAGTCCTCCAACCAAGGATAAACAACTTTGCGTCTTATTATCAAAAACTTCATATGATGGATTCTTACACCTAAAAAACAACAGAAGTATTTTATTCAGTGCACACAGAACCATCAAATTAAAATCACATTCTGCCTCGAATTTAAGATTTTGATAACTCACCTGCAAGCCCCATTGACACAAGCATAATAAACATCACTGCAACTCAAATCATCATTCCCCCCACAGGGCTGCTCATAAGTCAATCCACAAGTTTTGGTAGACGTTTCCGTAAAATTAGTCCTGCATTTGCATATGGAATTTACACAGTCTGCGTTCTTGACACAGTCTTTGGACCGCATACACCCATCTCCGATTCGTCGACGGCATATCTGAAAATACTCGTCGTATGACGTACGTTTACAAGAGCAAACCCCTTCCACACAAGAGAGGTACTTGAGATCATCACACTCCCTGGACGCGGTACAAGTTTCATTGTAAAACTTCTTCCGAAGACACCGGCCCCGTTCATCCGGGTAGGAATGACTCGCACAAACGCACCTCCGGTTTTCCGTACAGAATGAATTGGAAACGCAAGGGTTAAACTCACCGAAATCGAACTGAGGGGGAACGCACCTCTCACCTTCTCGAATTGAGCAACGTTCTCGAACAAAATCGTAAATCTCATCTTCACGAGAACATCGACAGAAATCTCCCATGCACGATAATTTTGCTTCACTGTCACAAGTGATTATTCGATTACATCTGTCTTCATACTTTCCACTGGACGAGTCACAGATTATCAAGGAGAAACTATTTAACACTAAGAAAACTGAAAAGGAACTCTTCATGATTGATTCATTTAAAGGGATTCCCGTGTCTCAATTTTTTATCTATAGAAAAGTACGAATATTTTCTAATTGTTCGGTTTTATACCGAAATTATGGGAGCAGATTAAGCAGTAATTACGATATGTTAGGCAAGTACCCATTGATTAATACCTTTCCGTTCGTCACAGTAAATAGAACTGGCCTCTATGCATAAAAGTTTAACTCACTAATCCTTTCGGTGTCAATTGATGTTTTTTTTCAAGAAAGGGAGAGTCGTTAGAATAATTGATGAATATCAAGGATATGGAAGAATCCCGATGAAATTGTCGTGATGTGGGTCAAAACCTGAGAAGATTTGCATGCCACAAAAAGTTAAACAAGCGGAATCGTCAACAGAATCAAGAAAATATTCTGAAGCCCTCTCCAAGTGATAACCAAGAGCCAAGACAATGCTGAGTTTGAGTATCTATGTATATATGAGAATGAGATGCATATTTTGATAAAAAGTGAAAACGACTTCATTTATAGATTGTAGGCCAACCGTCTTGGAGAATACAGAATGAGAATATGTATCAATACGTATTATTATGATAAATGCGGAAGTACACTCATTGTAACCTTTACTAAGGTGGGAAGCGTTTCTGTTATTAAGATAACCCGGTAGCTTAGCTCTCTTCAGCACTCTGAAAGCACACTATTTTTTCATTCTCATTGCCATTGTCATTCATACATTGAAAAAACACAATAACTTTAAAAAATCAACTTCCCTTAATTAAATACGCCGTGGGAACTTATACTAAGAGAAGCACTACCTAATAATGTACCACGTACAGCGTATCTGTTTAGGTTTCCTTCGATTCGAGCTTCGAGCATTAACACTACATAGTTCTATGATTCTTCCTTCCAAACTATATTGCTATGCAAATTTCTTTATCTATGTTGTATTTTGCTAAGGGACCTATTAAGTTGCGACCTCCGGTTGTTTATTTACTGCGCTCGACTTCAAATCATTAAGTTGTCGACCTGCACCGCTACAACGGTCGACCTCAATTGATGAAAACGTATCAAAAAAGTTCGTTGCGCACGGGCATCAAGTTTTCAGACCCTGCCCTGGCTGTGCTGGTAGTTAATAGCTCCATGTAATTTACTTTTTCATCTTTTAACGATAAAATTTGTCCAGCAATAACATTTACCTAGGAATAGAAAGTATTGGTCTCATAATCTTAGAAAGTAAACTTAACCAACCATATAGTAAACTTAAATGGGTCTCCCGGAAGAGTGAGGGATATTTTTTGTCTGAGTGCGAAGGGCAGAGGGTAGGGTACCCACTAATGCCTCAACGACCTTCGGTTTTTCAGATAGCGGAATACATAACTCAAACGTCTCAAACCTATCTTTAATGTCTAGACTAGTATTAGTTAGTGTGTTAGTATCAGACACTAACAGTGTTTAAGTGTTAGTGTCTGATCATTAGTTATCTAGTTGTTAGTGTCTGATCTGAGAACGGTTGTTCTGCACAGTGGACACTAGTTATTTTTCGTTTCATTACGAATAATTTGGGTGCCCCGACCTACCTTTTGAATATAAAGCCCCTATGCCCCCTTTTCCCCCACCTCACTTTGACTAGAAAGCCCTCTTTGCCCCCCTTAGAGGAAAAGGGGGATGGGGCAGGGAATTTTGCCCGTCTATAATCCACCTGTAGAGATTGCCGACACTGACGTGAGAGTGGGGCAAATAAAGATTAATCTGATTAGTTGTGGCGGTAAGATAGAGGTTTGAATCCTGTTTCTGAATCTTTGACGCGCCGTCTGTCTAAATTCCTTCCTTATCTGTCCGTGCCATTTGTGCTTCTTGGCGGAGGAAGGAGGCTTTGACTTGACTTGTTTTGGAGGAAACCCATTTTTTTTATACTGGTAATTTTACAATTATTTTCATGTTTACATCGTGCATCGAAAAAATTTAATTTCTTAGTGAGTTTAAATAGATAATTCTTACTCTCCCTCTCTGCACCCTTGCAGGCTACAAGAGAAATTAAACTATTTGAAGGGACATGATATTGTAGTCCAAATTTTTAATATTACAGAGTTAGGAAGAAAGGAAGAGCTGATTATTGAAGATGAGCGTAGCTAGCAACGACGCTGGAGGTCGTGGTGGACGTTACTTGAGGAGATTAGAAGCGCTTGAAGTGCTGGTCACGGAGTATACGGTGAAGTGTGATTTGCTCGAGAGTAAATGTGAAGCCCTTGAAAAGTGGAAAGCGTCAGCAGAAGATTGGCTGTATGAGAGTTTCGGTGAGACTTTGACCCTTTGTTTTGTTTGGTATTTGTATGGAGTGCAATTAGAGTAGAGACAATGGAAGGTAGATATTCTTTCAACACATTTACTCAATCTGCATAACAAAGTCGTTTCGTTAAAACTTGTATTGTCTTGGCTTAGTACGCTTTGAGGATTAGAATACATGCGTAAACCACACTGCTTACTGATTTTGTCTATTTTTGTAGAAGTGGTGCTTAATCCACTGTCTGATCAGGATGAGCATAAAGTGGAAATAGATCTTGAGTCAGAGTCGGTGGAGTCGACGTCAACAGTTGCACCAGAGTCTGTTCAGGTGAATGACGCGAATGTCAATGGTACGCTGAGTGGTGGTGAAGACAAAGAAGGAAACGCTTCTCACGAGGAAACGCAGAGAATAAATTTTGTTTGTACCCCAAAATCTACGCCGAAATTAACCAGACCAATTAGTCTTGGCGAAGCAAACTCATCAAAATATAAATACTGCTCAAAAAATGGAATTCCTGATCATTTTATAATTCCGATTGTTGTCAAAACAGAACCAAACGATCCGGATGAAATAAGCATATCTGAAGTTCGATCTCTCACAGTAAATAACGAGGCAGGTCTAGACGGTATGAATATTTGTAATACCTAACTGATAATCCATCAGAATTTTTTTCTTCACTTGCAGTACTTTTTATAAAATGTTTCATTGTTTCTGCAGGTAAAATGCCATCTAAGATAAAACCTAATCTCACTCAACCTAGCACAACTGCTGCTGCTGATTCAACAATGAATTCGAATGTAGTTTCAGATGACGTCAATTGCGAAAGTAATGCTTCCACTTCCAATGATATCGTTCTCGAAGTTATACCTTCGAATGCTATTGAGAAGGAAACTCGACCTAATAAATCACCTCGAAAGCGGATTGTATCTACTGGCTCACACAATCGGACTCTCAACGGAGGATCTCTAAACATTTCTGGTAATAGAAAAAATTGTACGATTATGAGCTAATACATAGGAGATTGGGAAATGGGATGATATATAATGAAACTTAAAATATTTTTGCAGGTATAAATGGGAAGACATCCCGGAATGAAATTATTGTAGATCAGTCCTGTGATGAACAGAAAAAATCGCCGCGCAAGAGAAAGAGTACTCCCGAGGAAAATGAACCTGGGGTGGTTTTTGGTAATGCTGCTTACTTTTTATTACTTTTGTGTAACAATTTATACTTGACTGAAACTTGCTTTTCTACAATTTTGTAATAGCTACTCCCCAAGATCAAAACAAGCGGAAGATCGCAGTTTCAACAAAATCTACTCCGAGAACGGTGGTAAGAAATGAATCCCACAAATCGGAAGAGGACGTGACACCCTGCGATGTATGCGGAGCAAAAGATCCGGAATTGGGAAACAAAATGGTCTACTGTGAAGGCTGTAACGTTTGTGTCCATCAGGCATGCTACGGGATTCGACCGATCCCAGAGGGTACTTGGCTATGCAATCCTTGCACGGCTGGGCTCGATACTAAGACGCTTCCTTGCTACTTTTGTCCCAAATTGGGTGGGGCTTTGAAGCCCGTAAGATCTCCTGCAAAGAAGCATTGGGGTCACGTATCATGTACCCTCTGGATTCCCGAAGTTAAACTAGCCTGCGCAACTACTATGGAACCGATTGTTAATGTGAATAGTATCCCAGAGGATCGTTGGAAATTGAAATGTACACTTTGTAATATAAAGAAAGGGGCACCAATCCAGTGTCAGTATAGCAAACGATGTACCAGGGCTTTCCATGTCACCTGTGCTATGGAACACGGACTCGAAATGCGAGGCCTTCTGGATGATTCTTTGTCCCACGGATGTTCGATGACTGCAAATTGCAAATTTCACAGTAATTTGGGACAAGATGGCAAAGATAAAGGGAGAAAATCTCTCCCTGGGTCTCCACGGAAAAAGAGGCGGGTAGAGAAGTAAGAATATGGGATTAAAAAATATATTAATCACATATACTTCAAATCAAGTCTGAAGTACTACTTTTGTTAATAAGATTCTAATATTCCTGAGTTTTCCATGAAATATTATAGGCTTGGTTTTGTGGATTGATTTCTTTAAAGTCTAAATTTTGAAGTGTTGATACTACAGAATTATGATAAAATTTGTCTGACCATTTTATTTTGATATTGCCTCACCCTTGAAGCTTCATTATTGTGAGGTTTGAAATATTGGATTTAACGTTATTGTTTGTGTGAATGTAATAAATACATTGGCTTTACTACAGTTAAATATTCTGCATGTATAAAAGTTATTTCTAGTTTTACTCAAGCATCAACGAACCATGAAACCACATCAAATTTTAAATAGTTTTTTGGAATTTGTATGAATTAATAGAATTTTCATATTATGACAAACATGTCCTATTTATTATTATGAGCTGTCTCCGTTTGGCCGTTCACCGAAAACCTAATATTAAAATCGGAACCTAGAATGGGGTATAAATCTGGTTGGATTTCGGTTCCCGATTTACATTACTTGACCCAATTCTTTTAGCCAAAATTTCCGACTCGGCTTTTTCTTAAAAAATAATTTCCTGAGCGATTTGATCCTAATCTTGTAGCTTTTTATTCAATTTAGTGAAGCAACTCATTGAATTTTCAATATGTTTGGATTGTAACCTGTATCTTTTACCACAGAATAGCATTATTTTGGAGTACTTCCTAATTGCAAGAGAAGTTAATTCCCCGATTTCTGATGATCAAACGATAATTTTTAAATTAAAGACATTATAATCTCTGCAAATATCTACAGTTTTTTTAGCAATAGGACATACAAAGATTACCCTAGCTTCTAAATTTTCGAGTAGATAAATATGTGCTATCCGCTCGCTTAACCTGTTCCTAACTCTTTTACATCATTATCCAGACTTCTATACCTATACAAGGGATGAAATCCTTCAAACAGCTCTTCTATACTCTTTCTAGAAGCTAGCATAAGAGACCAGAGGGTACTAAGCGAAAGGAGAAAAGAAACTATCTTTCAGTGACGAGATAAATGAGTCAAGTCACGGCATTGGAAAAATTGGATTCTTCTTTGCCCAACTGGAGAAAGGGCCGTTCCACTTTCTCCGAATCACAAGTGCTCCGTGGTCTCATAAACTCATTTAGTTCTAGTTGTGGAGTAAACACGGAGGAAAATAAAACCCGCTGAAACCTCACTTGTCTTATTTCTTGGACAAATACAAATTATCTTCAGATACTTGGCCGAGGGTGAATAATCCTGCAAGTGCATGTCACCACTATTCTGCCTCAGAAGTTGTAAGTATCGCAAGTTTCTTTGAATAATTTATTTCCTTTTTCATCATTCTTCAGTCAAAAGTGGTAAGGAATTGGTAGTGCTTTATACTTTACAAAAAATTTATATTAAGAATATATTACTCGTACTTTATGTTTATGTGGTTCTTTATGATGAAATGTACAAATTAGGATTCTGTCAAGTTATGGCAGTTTTGAGTATTCATATCATAACGCAGGTCTGAATGGGTTTTAAAAGCGATATTGTAAATGAAATATTCCATAGTGTTTGTACACAGCCACACCTGTAGGGCAAAACTGCATGAGTGCACTTAACCCGTAAGATTGGTATTGTTTGCCACACTTTATCCTTTTAGTGACATTTGGATTATTTTTTAATTTATTTTATTGTTTCGCAACATTTGTCTCAACAATAAACGAAATAATTTCCTGCAAATATGTATACGATATACGAACCGTTGGTCAAAGCAGTATACCCGTCCAATCAAGTTATTCATTCTCAACCATTTAATACACGATGCTTCAACCTTCAGCTATAAATGCTATTCAACTGAAAACATGAAATAATAAATTCTCTCTGGCATTTGACATTTCTAGGTCTACCCTTCAGGGATCTCTCAGTTTAATCGCTACTTGCCAGTTGACAATGCAAAACATAGTAAACAAAACAATTTAAAAAAAATGCAGTTTTATTGTGCCGAATATATTTATAATATTTGCACCGAATGTCCACCAGCCTAAAGAAAGTCATATGAGGGTGTTTATTGATTGGTTCCATTCCAGGAAAGAAAGCTGAAGTGTACCATGTACAATGTACCTATTGGCTAATATGGGTCGAGTGATTGGAGACGGTAATTCGTTCTGCTAGTGCTCTGGGATTAGACTATTATGGCAATGAGTCGGGATAAGTTCCAGTCAGAGACGGGACGAGGGAATGAGAGTTTGGTCAGCTCTTCCGCGCTTTTCTACACCGTTTCCGGTTCTCAGGGTGAGAAACAAAGTCCCAGTTACTACGAGCAGTTAGGTTGTCCTTCCATCCTTAAACCAAGCTTCCGAGATCTCACGGGCTGCACTCGTTTGTAAGTCCACTTTGCGATTCCTTTTTTGTTCTAAAAAGTTCAATTTATACCGGATCCGTGTCCGTGTGTATGTATTTATGTGTTAAATGGGTCTGATGGAACTATATTAACTATCATCGAACATGTATTCAACTAAGTGGGTAGAGCAAGGTTTTTAGATATTGTGAAGGTAAAGTAGCTTTTATTTTTGTATGCAAATGTTTATGGAATTAAAATGGATTTGCTACCTGGAAATAGATTTTTTTTTATGAGATCGTAAACCTAGTTGTTTTTGTGTTGAAAAGGGATGGAAATGCTCTTAGTTTGCTGAATGATAGAGAAATGCTTAGAATTCCTGATTGACGAAAGTCTTAAACAATAATGTAGTTAATTCTCGTAATGTTTGGATATTATTGAAAATTCCATGTTTGATTGAAACTTTGCAACAAACAATGCAAATACAGATTGAAGTTTTTTTTACTATTCCGATTTGTTCTATCGTATTGATTAAACAAAAAAAACACATCGGTAGTTCTAGGTACGGGATTCTGGGATGAGAAATATTTTTAAAGTTTTGATATTGATAAATGTTTATAATTCAGCTAAAGAATACAGGTATAAATAATACAGGAGCCTGACTTTCTATTGCAGTTCATACTCGCCCGACTCTCATAGGTGTAATTGTCAGATTTCTTATTAATTTGTCATTACATGAATGTTAGTATTGCGAAATATGAGTTTAGATGAGTGACTTAGATAGACAGATCGATATACATATGTATATATAATGGTGCAGGAAGAACAGGCATTTACTGTGTTCAGTCTGGATTTATGTGCCTCTTATTCTGCTGAAAAGTTTACATAGAATTACGTGATATAATTGGTGTATAGGTTGGTTGGCGTGCCGTCCACCTCATACCGTTCATTTCCATTAGACAAATTGAATAAAACAATGGGGAAATCGTCTACCACACAAAGCAAAAGGTACACTAATCAATTCTTCATTTTGTATCATAAATCCGCAATGATCTATATTGATGCCAGCATTATAATAATTGATAATTGGGATACTTGACGTCTCATGTCAATATAGTAAAATTATAACATTTTGGGTAATTGGGTTTGTAGATACGGTCGGGGAGAAAAGTACATTCCACCCATAAAAGTGAATGCCAAAATCCGTCACATTTACTCTCACATAACATCCTCTCCGTCCTCCCAATATTCCTCAATCGCTACTATCTCAACCCAAACTGAAGTGGATGTGATTGAGAGCAATTCATTTGAGACGATGTCTGAGGAGAAAGTTGATGAGGATGTAGTATCAGAAAAAGATGCGTCCACTTCTATGTCACCACCCCCACTATCGCCTGCTATTTCATATCCTAATCGGCTGTTCACAATACCCTCTACTTATGCTGGAAAATTGGAAGATTTAGAGAAAATCACCGGTCACATTGTGATCCAGAGATTTTTCACTCGAGCTGATGATGCTTTTGGTTCATGGCTTGAGAAGCAGCTCGGTATGAATAATAAATCAGTTGGAGTTGGCACAGCCGAAGTTAATCCAGATATAGATGCCTCAGGGTCATTGGACACAGAAAGAAGCTTCCTAAAAACTAGGGATAGTTTTGAGCCAAAAATATGTAATATTTCTGACTTCATACGATGCGAGTGCTTTAGAGATTACCACGAAGCAAATGAAGCGAAAGAAATTAAGTTACCGAATGACCCGATCTCGACAACTAGCCTGTATTTGAGTCAGGTAGAACAAGAATTAATTAGCCAATGTGTAGAGTATGAGGTTAGGGAAAGTATAGATATGCTTTCTCCACAACGTGAACTCACATCCGATTTTGTCCAAACTGACCTTGTTCAGACCAAGCACAATGAGACTGATGTCAATGAAGACAAGAGATTATCGGCATGCGTTCTGAAACCTATTGAAGAAATAGATGTCACAGTAAATGAGGTAGGTGACGAAGAATTAGACATTCGATTAAAATCTTTAGATTTAGAATGGGTTCAGGCAGAAGAAAATGTAGAAGTTGGTATGCTGGATTTATCATCACAAATAGACAAAGTTTCAAATGATAAGCTACTCTCTGTGGTTCAAAACGCTTTGGGTGATATTTCTGACGAAAATCAGGCTGATCTAGATATAGAAGACGCTTCCCCATCACAAATAAAAACTCTGCTAACCGAGCAAATGTTCATTTTTCCAACTACTAAATGCATTCCTGACGTCATAAACGTTTCAGACTTTTTAAACCAAGAACAGTCTCTTGAAGAAGAATCTATAGACTCCCAGCATCAAGATTTCCTTCAAATCAACGATTCAAGAACATGCAATGATTTACTAGAGTCTCAATCTAAAGTAGTCGAGTATCTGGCTGAATTAGATAGAAGTACTTCAATAGAATATCCTGAAGGCGAAAAAATAGATTTTGATCCAATCGACCAAGGAGAAAGTTCTGGCCGAAGTCGAAAAATATCAAATGAGGGTGATTTAACATCAGGTCATGAAAAAGGAAACTTGCTGAAACGGAGTGTTTCTGTAGATAGTTGCATAGGAACTGAGTCCAGTGGGGAGGCGAGACACGGTGTGAATGAATTCTCTACTCCTGTAGATTCTGGTAGAACGCTACAAGATGATTTCGAAACAATCACCCAAGAGCCGGCAAGACATATTTTACAATCCCAAAAGCTGGTTGATTTAGTTGAATTAGAAAGCAAAGATTCCTGGGAGCGACAGGATAGTCAAGATCAAGAAGTGGTAACAATTATGAGTAGCAAATCTGTGGATGAGAGCAATTCAAGATCAGAGATGAGCTCTGCAATAAAACAGGGTAGCGACGGAGAAGACGCAGATCAATCAGAATCAGATTCAGAAATAAGTTCCTTACGAAGACCGACCGGAAGTGTGAGGTCAGCAGTTGTGCTAGAACTTGACGAAAAAGATATCGAAGATGCATTGTTAGTACAGAACGATGACGATGAAGAGGAAAATTATCAACTGGACGAAGTAGATCAATTCGATGCTATAATCGAGAGCCACGAGAAGGAAAAGCGTCTTCGACCCGTTTGTCGAAAACGGAATGCCACCACGCAAACGACGAAATCAGTGGAATCTTCAGTAGTATCTGCAACAACGACTAGCAGATCCACAACTGCCACATCTGATTCTTCCTACGATTTAGAATTTGTTTCCAAATCTAAGCAATTCGTATCACAGCTCTCTTCAGGGAACAATACTACGTTGGTAGGGGATAAACGTAGATCATATTTGCCAACTAGTTCAAGTTCTTTGAATGTTTTAAATATGAAATTTACAATGGGAAGAGAATTTGAATCGGAAGTCAGCATTCGGATACCAGCAAAACCCACGGCAGGGTCTGTATCCTCTAATAAGGGAAGTGCCATTACAGGGATTACCGGTAATCCAAGTAGTACGGGAACTTCTGGCGGACGCAATGAGAAAAGTAAAAGTTCCCAACAAGTAAGAGTTGAAACAGATTCAGAGTTAAAAAATTTATGGAAAGATGTCAAGTCTCGAATGGATTCCCGAGTGGGTGAAAATATCCTTGCGGTTTCCTCAGCGGAAATGCATGTTCGAGGAAATCGATTAAAATTAATACCGACAGACCCAGAGCCTTTCGTTGAATCTAATTTACCAGGACGAATCGAAATAAGTGAACGTGTCAACTTGGCTTCTAATGAAGATGAGAATATTAAGCGATCATTGAAGAGATTGAAAAAAATATTGGATGACTGATACTGATTCCACACTTTTTTTGTCACCACATCCAAACTATACATTGTATTTCAAATCGGCTCTTTTCATCTAATTTGAGTAGCAATAATAGAATAAAAAATTGTTGACAAGTTTAACATTTCGGTTTAATGCCCGACGCTGTCATCCTGCAAACACAATGGTGATTACTCTGCTCTGGACTCTATTGTTATTCTCTTTCAGTTGATGTTCAATATAGGCACTTTGAGGCATACGGATGCATTCGCATGTCGTAAACATGTTTATGGATTTATTCAAACACTTCATACATTGAAAATAGTGGAATTAATATTCAAGTTTTGAACAGCTTTTTCGTTTAGCAGTAATATTTCTGCCGGATTGTCAAATGTCATGGTCATAGGATGAGACCATGATGAGCTAGATGAGACCATGTGGTCACAGTCCGTAAAGGCACCTCATATGAGCCGAAAGGCATTTTTAGTAGTATTTTATTATCTCCAATCTCAAATGGTTTCATGGTCATCAGAAATTGTAAGTCATACTCAAAAGGTTTCAAAGTCTCAAATTCTGTGTTGAACAAGGCACTATTAGAAGAAACCCCTGTGCTTACAGAGCGGGAGGAATACACAAGAACCAAGTCAATATTATTGCAAAAAGGCAAAAATACGGTAGTTCTTGATTTCATTTTTTAATTTATTCCTAAACTATTTAATAATTATTATAGATCATCTAATGCACTAGGGAATGAACGACTAAAGCCGTAATTTCAAGAATATAATATATCTGAGAATCCAAATTCCAATATAATAAAATGGAGTTTCGGGACAACCTTTTACAGAACGATATTGATCATTTGGGAAAAAAATTTCGCATTTTGTCAGCCGAACTGTTGCTTATCCAGGATTTTATCAAAGAAGAGTTTGGTAAGATTTCTATGATACCATTTAGTCTTATTGGTGCATAAGCATAATGACCTTAATAATCTTGATAAATATTCTTGATCGGTGTATTTAATTAAGGTTATTTCATTATTTGTGGATTGCGTATTTTAAAACTTCAAAAGCAATCTGTTAATTTTAAATCGAATGTTTTTGTGGACAGGCTCAAAATTTGAATCATTTTGTACAAGTCGGAGAGAAGAGCATCATGCATCATTCTCCCAAACATCTACTAACAGTTCAACGTTTCGACAGCAAGGGGCATGTGGAAATGCAGATCATGGTAGTGTAGCAATCAATATTTGAATGATAATTAGTTCGAATCATTCCGAAAATCAAAAGATTCATAATTCTGACTGGCTAAATGGACTGTCCAATGTCAATGTAGTCAGATACAGATAGCCTACAGACTTAATTCAATTTAATTTAATTATTTATAGGGCTGATGGCGATTAGAATTGAAGACAATTGTGAACAACTCTTCGTAGTTAAAGAAGAGCCATGTATAATTCCTGATGGGCTGGAACAGGAAGCTAGTGACATTGAAAGTATTAGCGAACATGGATATGATCCTATTGGCGAAGGTAAGCTTGGATATAATCTTCAGTCATAACTCATAACTTATATAAATTATAATAATTAAGAGTTAATTTAAAGCTGTTGACTTTGTTTAAAAAATGTCCACTAGTAGAATTCGAAACAAATGATAGCAATTGTGAGATCGAGTCAAAACATAACCCCATACCTATCAATACAGAAGAAGCTGAATCGATTGTAATTGCAAGTGGGAGTAATCCAGTTAAAATAGGAAGACCCAAGAGCATGATTCACAGATATTTTGAGAAAGTTAAAGCCGGGGATGGACAATTAAAAGACAAGTGTTACACTTGTGGCAACTTCGTAAGCAGTAAGGTTCCAAGACTAAAGAAGCACATTCTGAAATGTCGAGGGAAGGATTCGAAAGTAATGCATATAATTAACAAACTAGAAGCTGCCAAGTACACACAGACATCAAAGAATTCGAAAGTTATGGAAATACTTAAAAATCTCGATCTTGAAAAGTGTACGCCATCAAATGATAATAGACTAGGCCGGAAATCAGACATAGTCCGGCTAGCGTTCAAAGATGCAAAAGACGCCAGTGGGTACAAAAAGAGTCAATGCTTAAGCTGTGGAGATTTAGTAAGTAATAAACCATCAAGGATGAGAAACCATTTGAACAGATGCACTGGAGTATCAAAGCAGGATATGGGCATCGAAATCCGTGATCTCAAGCAAGTTTTAGAAGGTCCAAACAAAGGGGAAAATCCTGAATCTGAGAAGAACCAAACCGCTGCAACAGACATATCTCAGCTCTCACCAGCAGAACCTTCTTCATCATCTTTGCCAACTTCCCCTTGTTCAGTTCTAGAAATCGATCATAATTTTATCACACATACCGAACACCTTACCACACAATCTCAGTATTCGAACAATTCTAATTCGACTTGGCGTCCTGCAGGTATATAAAACACGAGTTTATACCAATTGCGTAACCACATAAATCTTAAATAAATAATACTAATGTACCTCTATTGTCTAGATGAAATAGGAAATTTTCCACCGTGCCAACTTCCAGGCTCTTTAGTACATCCCCCAGATAGCAGCTATCGGTAGTTATGATAATCCATCATACAAAATAAATAACATTTCTTGATTGATTGTTACTTGTTGGATTGCGTTCATTCTGGTATTTATTTATTTATTTATAATAAAAAATATATTATTATTAGAATATTATGAATAATATGAATACTGGTACTAAAACTTTGTTATAGGCTGCATACCATAACCGGAAATGATTTAGGGCATTCAAAAATAGGTTTTGCTGTTTCTTCTAGTGGACCCCATAATTCTTTCGAAAGAACCCAGGAAAATTTATTTTAAAATGAAATACTTAATTCCGCGAGTTAATAAAAACATACCCTTCAAAATAAGATTTCTTTACAGCTTCGGCACTATTAGATCATTTGTTCGCATAGTCGATAAAAATGAATTTTTGGAATCATTGTTCATAGATTTTTGCCAAATTCCTCGTAATCATTAGAAAGTCAAAAGGTGGAGAAAGTTCAGATGAGAAGACCTTGAGTGAGAGTCCGTGATATTTGGCATAGAGTATCTCTGGGTGTCGACGGGCCGGGAGTTGTACACAAACTCAAAGCTTGTTTTGAACCAATATTTTAATTTTGAAAAACAAAATCATAAAATTACTTTATAAAATATCAAATTCTACATGCACTTTTTAGCATAACTCTATTCCAAGCTTCACCTTGTTCACTTTTGAAGCAGTTGGGGTTGTTGGGAAAAGTTTTATTGCGATTGAAGAGAGCAGTACAAAGGCAAGGAATCTTGAAAAGGAATGGAATTCCGAGACACACTACTTCAGAATGAAATCCATCATTTGGGAAGCAACTTCAGACTTTTGTCCGCGGAAATGCTGCTTATCCAGGACTTTATCAAGGAAGAATTTGGTACGTGTCTTATGGTCACTATAAACTATAATTTCGTCATTTAGCACTTTCAACAGATAGCATTGGAATTGGCTGGTTACTTAACTGTGAAATGTGAACTGATTTACTTTTAAATTCACATTTTTAGGTTCCAAGTTTCTTGCATTTTGTAATGCTCGGAGAGAACAACAGCGACCCTCTTTCTCGAAATCGTCCATGAAGAACTCCAGTCCTCGAAAGAGCAGGGAAATTGGAGAAGGATATTATGGTAACTTGTTTTATGTTGTCGTTGATGACTGATGTTAGCTTTGGTTATCAACTTAAGGCTATATAATTACATTTGCTGTTAATTTGCATACACCCAAGTTCCAAGTTTTTTAAATCTGAATTTTTTGGACTACTCCGACTACTTAATCCTGAAATAGCTCAGTCAAGAAACGAAGACGATTGTGAAGAATTGTTTGGTGTTGAAGAAGAGCCGTGTATAATTCCTGATGGGCTGGAAGGCAGCGATAGTGAAGGAAGTGATCAAGATTTCGATCCCATGGGTGTTGGTAAGCCTTTAAAATTAATAGTCTGAGTACTAAACTACTAAACTAAACTAAAACTGATCAATATTTTTTTATTGTAATATATGATTCTCAGTAGAATTCGAAATGGATAGTAGCAACTCAGAAGTTGAGTCTAAACACAATCCTAACCTCCCTGTAGAAAAGATTCTTGATGCAAGTGGGACTGAAGCGGGTAAAAAAGGGAGACGCAAGAGCATTATCCACAAATATTTTGAGAAAGTGAAAGCTGAAGATGGAAAGCTGAAAGACAAGTGTCAAACTTGTGGTAATTTCGTAAGTAGTCAAGCCCAAAGGCTGAAAAAACACCTCCTTAAATGTCGAGGAAACGATTCCAGTATTATGCATATACTTAATAAGCTTCAAGTCGCTAAGTATACCCCATCCTCAAATGACAATCGACCAGGACGTAAAACAGATGTAGTCCGTTTAGCGTTTGAACACATGAAAGATGCTAACGGATACAATAAGATGAAATGTTTGAACTGCGGAGAGCTGGTGAGTAATCAACCCTCCAGAATGAGAAATCATTTGCATCGGTGTTCTTGGGAGTCAGAAAAACATCCTATCCCCTTGCGTCACAACCATGAACTTTCTACGACTGCTGAATATAAAAGTGAACTTAAGATTAGTGCTAGAAAGTCTGAAACTGGGTCTAAAGACCGGAGCGTGTCTCAATCTCAAACATCATTGGTAAAACCTTCGTCATCATCAGCGGCACCCTTGCCTACTCCGCAACCCTCATCTTCAGTTCCAGAAGACGCTCACTCGGCTCACTCTCACAGCTTGCCACCCCAACCACACGCCCCTTCAGATCCTCTTCACGTTAATCCTACAGTCCCTCCTTTGTATCCTAATTCTGATGCTAGTCATGGGTGGCACCCCACAAGTACGTAAGATAGCATAGCTATATTAATTAATGTTCATTTTCCAAACTGAACAATCTATTAATGTAATTACGCAGATGATCGGGAAGGTTTCAGGATGGGTCAACTTCCATACCAAATATCTCCTCCTGGCAGCAGCTATCAACATCATTGAACTGATGAATGGATGCAAAACTCTATCGTATTTTAGAACATGTCATATTTAGTCTTAAGTCTTCTATAGATGATTAATTGTGTTTGTCTTCTAATGTTTAATGTTTAATTACTGATTAGCATCAGTATAACATTCAATTCAAGTTATTTTTTTTACACCTAAAATCATAATATTTGTTGCTAGCAAAGACTCAAAAAAGTCAAAAATACTATACATTGATTCCCCAACGTTTTAACTGAATGAAATCTATGAACGACGGACTGCATTTGACGTTATTCCCGTTATATTTTGCTAATTATTGTATTTTTATTGTTTAATGTTTATCATGTACAAGTAATTGGCTATGTGGGGATGCTAAAATTGAAATAAATGATCTTTGAAATTCAAGGTTACATTAATGAAAAGGTTTTCGATGAGTTGGAATAGATTAAGCATTGGTGTAAAAATGTTGGGGAATTGTGAGAAAGAAGTTGGCGCCGTTTGATGTGTGAGGGAGCGACTGCGTTGAGGGAACGCCATTTGAACAAGAGTTGAGTGAGTGTCGTCAGAGCAGCTCAGCAGCATCATCTTGTTATGTACGGAGAAAGTCCATCTCCAATCTTCCTCAATCTTTTACAAATTTACGTTTAAAATAGTTTAAATATTAATTAATGAAACCCCCCTTTATCCTTCAAGTTGATAAAACTGTGGCCCCAAGGACAATTCCAAGGATCTGCTGATGCTCACAGATGGTCCAAGTAAGTTCAAAGTTAAAACCTTGAATGGAGATTTTTTGAGCATTACATTCATTGAATTGAATTACTAAAACTGGGACGGAAATTCGCTCAATTCCCTCTTTTTGTAATATTTAAGTTTAAGCCTATTTTGATTATTGATTATCTCGTGATTAATAAGTTGTTTCTATGATTCATTAGGTCGTAGATATATCTGGAGGAGGCTCAGGTGTGCAGATATTATTACCTTTTATTTAGATCAGTAGAGTTAGCAGTGATTTGGTTGTCAGGTCACAGGTGTGGGCCGTGGGGAATATAGTCTTGTTTCTAACTTGGAAGTGTCGGGTGGTCCGTAGAGTATACAGTTTTGAGAATTTCCAAAAACATTGGGTCGGGCTTAGGAACCAAGCTAATAGTTTTGTTTTCCTTTGAAATGATAATTTAGCTCTTGTGTCTTGATTAATCTCGTATTTTTAATTCTAGTGTCAGTTGCACTGCTATTTTCAGTAATTTTCACTTTTCACAACTTTTCGATAGTTAGTCTTACATTTTATCAAGATACGAATTTCCACTTTTGATTGAGGGTACGACGGGTTGCGGTTGTCTGGAACAGTAATATTCTATATCAGTTAGTTACCCGTAGTGTTTGATAGTTTAAGTTTATCACCAACATGAGTGTGACGACGATTAGTGGAAGTTTAGGTTTGCGAGTAGGAGATGGACGAGGGGTCACCATTCTTAGTACCAAAAAGGCGTCTGGCCCTGTTGCACCAAGCACCATTCCCCCAATTGTAACAAACAACAATAACATTACAAGTAAAATGGCAGTAGACAGTCTCTCCCTTACCGTCCCTACACAATCAGTGACTCCAGCTGGGGCTAAAGGAACGCCTGGAGGAGGCCCTACTCCCAGCGTCCCTTCTGGAAATTCAGACTCGATTCAACTTAGTAAGGCTTATGGGACGATTGTACTTACATTGGAGAATGTACTTCTTCCTCATGACAAAATCATACCCACCCCCTCCGCTTTGGATGGGCTGGATCATGAAACTGAGATGGATTTGAGGATTGCTGGGTGTGAATTGATTTCCTCATCCGGGATCCTTCTTAAACTACCTCAGGTTAGGAGGAATCAGTTTTGGTTTAATTTTGTTCATTGGGTTTTTGATTACATTGTTTATAAAATACGAAATGCTTGTGTTTCAGACTGCGATGGCCACGGGACAAGTTTTATTCCAGCGGTTTTACTACTCAAAATCTTTCATTCGGCAACCTATGGAAGTTACGGCCATGGCTTGTATCTATCTCGCTTCGAAGATTGAAGAAGGTCCACGAAGAATTCGAGATGTGATTAATGTCTTCCATCACATAAAACAACTGCGAGCTGGAAAGTAAGTATCTATTAATTGTTGTTTAAGAATTTATGCATTAATTTGTAAACCCTGTCCTCTTCTTCATGAATGGGTCTTATAGAAACTATTGTTAAATTCTAGGCCGAATCGATAAGTTGCACAATGAGTAAGTTATCTCAATGACCTGTGCACACTTCAACGGACTCGAACGGTAATTATTCTGTAAAATACCCAAGCAACTGACTATCAATCTGTACTGTGAGCTAATATTTCATGGTGTTTGCCTCTTCTAGCTAAAGTCTGAGGAGGGGGAGGCTTTTAAAATTTCAAAAGTCCTGCTCAGGGACATTTCGATTTATTCATCTTAAGTTTAGCTTAACTCTCCTCCTCAGCTAGAAGCTGTTGAAACAGGCATCTGAAAGAGTCAAACCCATATTTTATTTCAATTTTGAAACTATTAACTAAAATATTTTAGAATACCCTTTATAGTTCAATGGCAATCATCATCATCCATCGTCTTAGATTACAGCAGTTCTTTTAAATTATACAAATTGTTTATGCTACTTGTAACTCCATGTCCCTCATGGTGTTGGAAAGCTATTGAAGCAAATCGAGCTTGCCTGTTTCTGCTGTGATCCTGTGAGATTCTGTCTCCTGTGATGGGCTTCTCAAACTTATAAAATCCTGTTCTGTAATTCGTTACTTTGATTTATACTTTGTAAGGCATTGGGTAATTTCACTTTTATGGTTACTTTGTGCTACTGGAAGTCAAAAATGACCAGAGCACAGATTCGCCGTATCTATTTTCTTCTTTTTAATCCATTAGGAACCACCATGGCGAAAACTTCACTCATTCGTGGGGAAATGCAGTTTTCTGGTGTGCTTATTGTTGAACTCTGCGTTGCTTGTAAAATTGGTATTTTTTATTTCATTTTAATTTGGCTTCTCACGCATTTAAACGCAAGGGGGTAATTTTATTTTCTGGAATGAAGTAATGTATCCTAATACGCGTATTCGCGTATGATGATAAACTACATATGTGTGACGATGATGGTGATGATTTTGCTGTTGGACTTGGTGGTAAGATAAGCTCACAGTCATGAACTTTAGTGTTGATGGTTCGTAATTACCAACGAAGGTGCACAGGAATAAAGTTAGCGTTCGGAGAGGTCAGGGGGGAAGGATTTCATTGATAGAGTTTAAGGTGAAATTTTTATGTGGCTTTGACTCAATTAATAGGACTATTCAACCTATGATTCTGGATCCTTCATACATCAGACTGAAAAGTGACGTGACATTGGCAGAACGACGAGTGCTCAAAGAATTAGGGTTTTGTGTCCATGTAAAACATCCGCATAAGGTACAGTAACAAAAGAAAAGAATTCCATGCTGACACTTCGGTTAAACTGTCAATAATTTGTTTTGGATTGCCATTGCAGCTTATCGTCGTCTATATGCAACAATTGGGATACGATAAGGAGTCTAATTTTGTGCAGATGTCGTGGTAATTAACTATCAATTAACAATGACTGATAAGTTGATCAATTTGAAATATTCAGTTTTCAAATTTTCAAATTTATTTCAGGAACTACATGTCAGATGCTCTGCGGTCGAACGTGTTCGTGCGGTATGCTCCAGAGGCGATAGCATGTGCATGCATCTTTCTCAGTGCCAGGCAGCTTAAGATTCCTTTGCCAAACAATCCTGCTTGGTATGTTGTTTTCGATGTACAAGAGGAACATATTGTCGATATATGTGAAGCTATATTAGAACTCTATGAACGACCTAAGGTTAGTATCTGTAATTTAATCAACTTCGATTGCCAGAACAGAAATTGTATGAATTAGGATATTAAATTTAGTTGACTTGATTTTAGGTGAGCTACGACCAACTTGAAAAGAAGGTTGATGCTCTAATAAAAGCGTATCAGGATTCTAGACAGAAGTCCAAAGTCGCGTCAGTTGCGGACCGAATAATGCAAGGAACATCTAATGCTGCAAGTCCTAGCTCAAGACCAGTATCGCCTAACACAGGAAGTGGTGGGTCTATTACTAATCCTGTCAGTATTGTCAAAAATAAAGAAACATCGGAAGTTGAAAAGAGGGACAGGGAAAAACGAAAGGTAGACGGAAGTGATCATAGTGGAAGAAAGTCTTCTGCAAATTCCCCCGAGTGAGTACTTATTTTTGTCTTAAATTTTTGAATTTTCATTTGCTTGATTTCATAACTAGTTGTTTTTTTTGTTTAGACCAAAGAAATCTAGAAGAAGCCCGTCACCTATTGTATATAGTGACAGTCCTCAGCGCCATAAAAAGAAAAAGAGGAGAAAGTCAAGGTAAACTGATTTTTGACATACGACATGCTTTATAAAGTTAGTTAGGTTAGAAATTAGTTTTAGGTTACAGATCTTGTGGAACCACTCGAAATCTATTTGGATGACCAAGGCGATTTGTTAATATTGCCAATAGTTGATATTCAAGATGCACAAAATAATTTAAATCCCTCTTCCTAAAGTTTCCGTCTGCAGTTTTACTTTTTTAAGGCTTTAAACATGCGTAAGAAAAAATTCGCCAAACGAAGTTGCTCATACGATAACGTCGTGACCCAATTGACTTACTGGAGACATTTGGTCTAGGGCTGGGACCCATTTCAATTTGGCATGCAAAGCGGCTAATTTCAGGATGGTTAATCCATGGACTTTGCGAATCCACAATTTATAGAATTTTTTGTCTCTACAGGTCTGAATCTAGCTCTCCGTCTCGATCGAGGGACAGAAGTTCGGGGAAAAAACATACTACTCGTAGAGAAAGAACCCGAAGCCGTTCGCCTTACTCTAACAAGAGACAGCATCAAAAGAAAACTAAATCGCATCATAGGTATTTAAAAAAAAAATCAAATATCTGAATTATCAACGAGGGGGTTCAATATGCATGGAATTTAACATCTGTTTCTTTTCCACAGAGACCGATATAGGTCGAGATCCAGGTCTTACTCCCCTGCTGATCGCGAAGATAGATATGACCGAGGATATGACAAGCAATACTATAAGAAATCCTCAAAATCCTCGAAACATCCAAGAGACAGGGACGAAGAATCGTTATCCAGTAAAACTAGAGGTAGGGATAAGGATAGAAGATGACGCATGTAGACTGAACGTACGAGTTAAATAGTTCAATTTGGCAGATCCCTGAAATTCAAAGGTTTCTTACCCGAAATATTTGTGAGTTTTTATTTGTAAGTGTCGTATAAAAAGGAATTTATTGATATTATGGATCAATAATTCCAGTAATTTTTCTTATAAACTTGTAATATCACTTGTGGTGTCACACACATGTCATGTCATGCAGCATACCCGTTCTGTAACTTGGTTCCCTGAAACAGTCGCCTGTCCCATGCTGGACGATGGAGTCGGCTGTCCTCTGATTGATGGAATAGTTGGCATTACATTACTTGGTGAGGGAATCGGCCGTCTTGTGGTTGTTGTTGAAGTACTTAGTTGGGGGTCAGTTTCCCCTCGGTTGGAATAAGTTGTAGTCCATACAAAATCCTTCAATACATGATTCGGTTTGGCAGCTAAATGTTCGCATAGGAGATGTAGTAAAGGAAAATTTCCTCCATCCCCTCTGTAAACTACCATATCAATTATTTGTTCCTTTATAATTTGAATTAAATCTGGAGTCAAGTCCAGCTCTCTCCAGCCGTCGGAACTCCCTCGTCCCGGAAGTTCTAAACGACTTAATTGGCTTTTTGTTTTCAAACTTTGGCCGTCGGATCGACCAGCTAAAATCAAGAAACTAGGGTACTTGATTGGGTCTCGTCTTTGAAACATGGCACCAATGTCTCTGTTCAGTGCTGGTTTTTTGGCGAAACGAACACCATTGTCGGTAAATGCTACCGATTTATCGTACACATTTGTCCCTGAAAAACAAATATTTAAAATTATTTTATAATGGAAAAAAAATTAATCCACTAAGTGGCTTACCCCCAACTGTAAAAAACCCTTCCGCATTGGCTTTGCAATTTTGCAGGGAAACGATTCCATTAAGCACTAGACGGGAAGGAGATCTCATTTCCCCGTATAAAACCTTTGCCCCAACCATAGCAGTTGATCCAAATTGTATTCCAGGTGGGCAAATTTCCTTTTCGACGATATAAATTCATCAATGATATATTTATTATAAACTTAAGGACTATAATTTTTGGAAGTAATTTTTATTAGTATGACTCACCTGTATTTCAAAATATGCTTCAGGGTCAGATCCGCCGGCCAAGTCTCCAAAGATTTCCGATATTCTTTGAAGGCAGCGGTTTTCTGCTGCGATCTCCGAGATGAGGTAAAATATACCCAGTAAAAATAACGTTTGTATGAAGTAGTTTTTCATTTTGCACTCTTTCTGGGGTACTGTTGGGTGTAGGAACAATGGTTAACTGAATATTTTCTACTTTGCTGTATTTTATTCTAAAGTCAAATATTCAATTGGTGAATTAAAGACATCATGGAAAAATACAATATACAATACACGAGTTCGAGTCGTGCAATGGAGTTTTGGCAGGGCATGTTATCTACGAATGCTTTTATCACACCATACAGTTAAATGTTTACCTTTACTTTTTATAACTCAGATCCATGCAAAACTGGTTTGCATATACTCATTAACCAGTAAGTAAAGTAACTCTATTTTCATAACAGTTTAGAACCTACAATTTGATTGCAGGGTATATTTTTGTACTTTTGTTAGACTCTGCAACCTATTTTTTATTGTAGAATATGTATTTGCACATTTTTAGACCCAATATTAGATTGCAGGGTATATTTCTG
>JAQFYM010001602.1:0-31312 GCA_034694785.1 Agrenia bidenticulata | reverse complement strand
CTAAATCAAAATCGCTCGATTAGTTTTGGAAATACCGATTTTTAAAGACTCGAACAATGGCCTGGGACACCCTGTATGATCTTAAAAGTGGATATTCGTTGAAGTAGTAAAATTCTTTGCTACTACGTTTTCATAATGCATATATGTAGCTGGTGATGTGGCTGTGAATGATCATTGTAGGATATGTAATGTTTCCCTTTTCAAATATAAAAGGAAAATGAAAGTAAACAATCCGGTACTCTTAGAATCCTCACACGCATCTCAATGATTCAAAATCCAATCAATTAAACCTTCTCACGCAACTCGATTTGAGTTGGGAAAGACCCTGCAATAAAGACAAATCAAATCATATTATTAATTCATCCGGCGATTGTTTTCATTGGGGCATCTCATCAACTATTGGGGGTTTAGACTGAGAATTTTCCATCAACACCTTATATATTTATATATTTACATATATTTTAACTAAATGGTACAAAACAGTCAGGGGAATGAACAGTCAAGGTGACTGCATACTGCATCCAAATCCCCCTTCTCCTGTATGAGCACTTTTATTTCTTAAACAGATATCCAAGGAGCATCCACGTGCTTCTAACTACCTTATCGAATCTGTTGTAAAGAATGACACGTGTGCAAAAATTATCACGTCACTTTTAATCCTACATCCTAAGTCCTGGTTATAGAACAAGCTCTAAAGCCAAAGCTATAAGAAAGGCTTGCAAACTTGTAACACGTGTACTACTATGAACCCATATGGGCTTCCCTAAAATCCTATAACCACTACCATCACTAGTCGATACCAGCGACTATAGTATGAGCGAGTATTTTTTTGTTCAGTAGTGGCAATGGCCTAGTATGGGTAAATCCAACCAAAACAAAAGATAGAATAGACATCAGCAGGAAAGGTATATTTTTTCTGTCTCCTTTGTGTCTCTGGATCTCGATTCTAGAAATAATCTCATTTTTAAACAAAGTAATTTGGGATTGAGCCAGATTTAGTTGGAAAAGTTACAAGAAAAAATTAATAACTTTAAAGCAAAAGTTATAAAAGTTATTCCCCTCTATAAAAGATCTGGATCTTATTAACACTAAATAGTATATATTCTTCAGTAAAAATTATGTCATACTTTATTTAGGACACTCACTTATTATCTCAAAAGATGTGAGTAGAGAGTAGAGTTGCAGTAATAATAATAATGTATAACACGAAGGGATAGGGTAACCTTTCAAGTAGTTGGACTTGGACTACTTGCAGTGTGTGTCAGTCAAATTATTGTAGTCACATGTTGGTCTTTTTTTATATTCATTAACAATCAAATCCATCATCAGAACACATTGAACTTTTTTAATACTCTTAGTCATCGTTCTCTTGTCATTTAGGGTACACAGACGTTATTATATTTGTATCAAATGCTCTCTCATCGACCATCGTCCATTGGTCATTTATTTTCTCAAGTAATAGACAAAGTCCATCGGGCCAATGGCAACCAAAGAGCATGGGTTGACTGCTGACGAAATCCAAACTTGGTTATCTAATTCGGAACAGATAAGAGAAGGAACTAACACCAAAATCAAGGGTTAAACGACTAAACCGCTTACGCACGTAATAATAGAAAATATACACGAAAAACGAAACCATATAAAGTGGTAGATTATTATAAATCATATTATATAGTGCCTATGTAAAAGGAGTGTTCCAGAAACTCATGATTTATTAATAATAAGGCTGTGTAGAATCCAACGTGGGTTTTTGATTTTGATGGATCGTTGCTGTGGAGCATCTCTGTCGATATATAAAAGGATCATATTGAATCTCATTTGGGTTTAGTTGCAGTTCGTGTTGTGTCAACAGATACTATTCGCAACAGCTCTTAAAGTAGCCAGAGGAATTAGCAGTGTGGAATTAAATTTAGATTTTCTCAAGTCCATTTTAAACAAATTTTACAGTCTCGGAAGATTTGAGATTATCTTGTTTTCCTCTTATCATAAGAAGAAGAAAATCTTTTATTTACAATTTATATTCCCATTTGTCCAATCAAACAACACGACGGATCATCAAATTGAAGGCGTGAAAAGACTGAAGATTATTAACAAGAGTAAGTACAGACTTTGTACTTGAATCATAAACCAATAAACAATCCATCCCAAAACATCAAAACAAAGAATTTTTAACCCATTCAACTCTGATGACAATTTCATCAACTCTGTCATCTCTACTAAATGGGTTGACCAAGAATCAATAAAGCAACGAATTATTAATAAATGTAAAAGCTTGCCTTTGGAGAGTGCACACTTGAAATTGAAACCCGGATTGGATTTTTGAAGGACGGAGAGGGCCATACGGGTTGACGGGGGATTGCCAATACCAATTAAGGTAATGCAATACCAAAGTTTAACTGATAATTAATTTGATTACACTCGTCCTGCGTCAAGCATGTATGTTAAATAACGTTTTTTCTTGTATTTATTGACAGACTGGGAGAATCTGAGTGTCAATAGCCAACTAGCAAACGGAAGACTGTAAACTATTTGTAGTATAACAAATTATAATAAAATCCCAGGTATTTTTCTGGCAAGAAGATGGAAAGATTCTACGACATTGTACGGGGAGCTGGACTAGTAACTGGTCACGTAGTGGGACAGGCAGTTAAAATAAGTATTTTTAAAGGCTCTACATTCCTAGATTCGGAGGTGAGGTCAATAAAACATGCGTTTGTGATTACCAAAATTCGTTAAATATTTTTTCATGCCTTTATAATTGAGAAATGTATTTTATGATAGACGCAACAATTGAGTGAAGCGTTTGGGAGGGCTGTACCAATCGTATTGGCCGAGAAGATCCATCCCAGCTTGGCTGAGACGCTTCTCCAAAGGACATTTCCAGAACCTTGGGACCTTTCAAAGATCCAGCCCAAACTTTGGATCTATCAGCGTCGTCATCAAACTTATACGGAGATATTACACACAGCTGACCCTGAGTCGGTGGTCAAAACATTTGAAGAAATCGGAGCTTTCGAAATGAAAAAGAGAATTTTATTTTTAACCCATGGATTTATCCATGATATTGACATCTATTGGTTGAGGGATATGAAGGATACGCTGCTGGATCGGGAAGATATGGTTGTAGTCCTAGTAGGGTGGGGTGGTGGGTCAAATATTGGCGTGGATAGGTTTGTTATACATGGATGCAGTTCATAATTACTTTAAATTAATGATTCTTCATAATTCAAAAATAATTATAACCATTTGCAATCTGTTTCAGATATGACCATGCTGCCAGAAATATTGAGGTTGTAGGCTGTTGGTTAGGAAACTACTTGAGGCAAATTAAGCGTGCCAGGCCGGATGTCAAGATATGGGGTATTGGTCACAGCCTTGGAGCTCATTTGGTAAGTATTCGACAAAAGGCATGCTACACAAGTTTTAACACTCATTCAAACCAATTATGAATAACAGAAAATGTAATTATGTTATTATTGCAGTTTGGCTTTGCAGGGAAATGCAGCAAGTCCTTAGACCGAATAACAGGTTTAGACCCAGGTGTTGTGATAAGTTTTTTTTTACCAAAACCAAACTAATACTGATATAACTCTTTAACATGAAATTTTGAGCATTTTCAAACATAAAACATATCGTTTTACATGATTGGTATAGCTGGACCAAATTTCGAAAGAGAATTCGGTTGTTCAAGACTATCCGCAACGGACGCGCCAATCGTAGACTGTATTCATACTGATGGTTACTCCGCCCCAATGACCCTTCAAGCCCTAACCTCACCTACTAACCATTACGGTACATTGGTCCCAATGGGAACTGTAGACTTTTATCCAAACTGGGGTAAGTTCTCCATTTATTCATGACTTACTTGTGCAATATAATCCATACGTGTACTAGTAGTCCAGACATTGTATACGAAGATAACCTATAACCTATTTTTAATTCATTTACTCGATAGGTCATAGCCAACCAGGATGTGTAAGTTTCTCAGTCATTGGGAGTCACAACAGAGCTTTCGAGCTTTTTACAGAGACGATCTCAAGACCAGGAAAGTTCCGGACTAATTTGAAACTTGTCAAGACCCCTGGGTACATGGATATAACTCAAGAAACTGTGGTAGATGAAGAGGCTGAAACCGAAATGGGCTTTCATTGCACTGGTGGAACAGGGAACTATTACATCGAAGTGGACCAGGAAGACTGGGGCATGGCTTATGTCTTAGGAATCCCATAATAACGCAACACTGAAATGCTATCGACTTGCATGCATTTAAAATTAAATTTGAAATGTTAATTTATTAAGTATTTAGTATGTATCGCAATTTATGTTTCGTTAAACCCGTTTCGTTTTAATTTTGTTACCACTCTCGCTTCGCCAACACGCATATAGTTTACTCTAGATAGTTTATTATTGAAAATGTGAAAATTAAATTTAGTTGGAGAGTTTGTTTTGTAGGTAACGTTTGCACGTATTATGCAATATTTGCTACTTGAACTTAAATAATAATTAATTCATTTTCGCCAACCTCTTTTTGATACATGTCGGTTGAGACTCGTGAGGCTGTTTGGGTTCAAAGTTGAGTCTGTAATCTTATCAGACGATGGGGTGACTCATTGGGGATGTAGAATGAGCTGGGTCCTTTTTTCTACGGTTTGTATTAACGTAATAACATGTATTCCCGTGTCAGTGTTACCTTTGACCTTTATTTGCATTCGTAGGTCGTGATTTGATTAATGATTTTTGAGAATGTATTTATGAGTCACTTATTTGTTTGACGCCTTAACTGTAAATGTGAAATATGCCTTGCAGACTTCGACAACGAATATGTAAGGGTGTGTCTTTCCAAATGGTGAACCAGATCGATAGACGTATCGCTTTTATCGCTTCATAATACATTAAATGCAAACCAGCACAACGAAATTGGAAATTGTGAACATTTGACCGAGTTTATCTCAAATTGCGACAGCGAATAATAAACCAATGAACTAGTTTAATTTATTGTGCATTCTGTTCTTCAAATTTATTTTTGCAGTCGAAAATAATATATTGCGTATTGGATTAAATCCATCTGTATTTTTCGAACCAAAATACATGGCAAGGAATCGTGTTTCAAAAATAATTTCTACTATATTCATAAAGTTAGTACATATATTTGGAGTATTTCTCATAATTCAGAATCACATTAAAGGCAGTGGTCAAGTTTGTTGAACTTGAGAAGATTAGATACACAGCAGTATTGAACATTATCTGACACTAATTAATATGTTCTGCTCACCTGAGCACAAAGCTTATATAAATATTTAACTGTGTTTCAGAGTATCAAGTCAGTTTGGCAACAATTTTTACGATCAAATGAAACCCTTAAATTCAACCACAATAATTTAAACACCGTCCATTCCATCACGAATTATTCCTTTTGTTAATAAATATAATTGATTGGGTTTAATGAAGCAGAGGATTTGGTATTTTAGAGCTGGGTATATAATTGCTACCAAAAATTATCCTATTATTTAGGACATTCCTAAAGTACAACTATCTAAACTAAACAGATAAAATAAAGAAACCAAGAACTGACTGAATTGAACTTTACAATGCCAACAATAAGAGTAAGCCGTCAAGTGTTGGACAAGCATTTTGTGTCCACTGTAGTCGGTGAGCCGATCACGGAGTTTCTGATTCGAAAGCGACAAGAAGGTATCATAATCTTATTCTATTAAACTAGTACGAATTTTATTGACTCATTGAGCTGTTATCATTTCGTTTATAGGGGACACCGGTACCAGTAGCATTTTGTCCTTGGATGTTCGAACAAAATCTGGAGAGATTCTGAATCTTATTTACAAGTCCATGGCACCCATCACTCCTTATGGAATTACTGATGGTGTTAACCCAGATTCAGCTTCTCCAGAAGCCCAATTCAGAATAAACCTATCTGAACTCTACTCCATAGAGATCAAATTCTATAAAAGGATCGTACCAGTCTTTGAGGAAATCTTTGGAGAAAGGTTACCTATTCCAAAATTATACGCAGCAGAGGAGAACATAAACGATACAGACACTTCAGCATATTTAGTGCTCGAAGATCTCCGCCCTATGGGTTTTAAAATGGGAGACAAGTTCAAAGGACTCGGCCTACCAGAGGTTACTCTTGTGATGCAAGCAATTTCGAAATTCCATGCTCAGTCTTACGTACTATTACAGAAAAGGGGAGGCAGTCTACTCAGCGATGAGGGCATGTCAATTTTTGTTGAAAAGCACGCTCTAACTCCTCGAAAAGGAGATGACTCGTTGGGTAAATTTTTTGAAAACGTGTACCAAGATGTCACCAAACTTTTGAGGAACCGTCGAGACCCTTCATTAGCTGATAGAATGTCTAAATTTGATACATCCTACGAACGAGTACTTCGTCCTTGGAGACAAACCGTGGATAAGCATTTCTTCGTACTTAATCACGGTGACCTCTGGGTCAACAATCTGTTATTTTTGTATAAAGAACCTGGTCGTCCTTCGGAGGTAAAATTCATCGATTTCCAAAGAGTTAGACAAGGAAATATTTACGATGACCTATTGTACTTTTTTCTCTGTAGTACCACCCCGGAATTTCGAATTATGCATTTAGCCAAATGTTTAGAAATTTATTTTGAATCCTTTTCAAGTACTTTAAACTCCCTAGACACCCCCCTCCCAGAAAATTTTAGTTTGAATACTTTAGTAGGTTCATATAATGAGAATTTAGATTCTGGATTTTGTCATGCTGTGTTTGCTATTCCTAAACAGCTTGGAGTAGTCTTGCCACCCCCGTCCCCTTCAACTCCTTGTGACAGTTCTGTGGGGAGTAAATTCGATGATTTCGAAAATATGCCAAGCTCAATGAACTTAAAAGGATATCAGGATACGATGAGGGAAGGGTGGATTAAAGCTTTAGCAAATAGTGAACGGGGGATAACGAGGTTGGCCAATTTAGTGGAAGAAATGATTGAGTTAAATGTATTGTAATTAAAACTATCAGTCGCAATTTATTTTGGTAAATATTATGGTGTATTAAAATGCCCTCATATTTAAAGGTATTTCCACTAGAGTTTATAGATCATTTAAAAATAAATCTATGCATTTGTTGGGGTTGGGGTTATAATATCCATTAATTGTTTATGAAATTTGAATTTTATTTAAAAGTTATGTTACAATTTATTGTTGCAATCCAATAAATTGGCTATTTTCGACCTTTTATCTGGGAATACAGATGTAATGGAATATAGAAACTCTTAATAATCATAAATGCATTGGTCTCTCCTCTTAATCAATTATCTTTCGCTGGAGAATTGATAGTATGGGTGAATATTAAAAGACCATGTGTTCATAGTTAAGTTTATCTACACAGTGTCAACACCACCACCACATATTCTTCACCACAAGTCTGTATAACATACTTTATCTATAATAAAAATGTTACTCATTACAAAACTCCGTCATTCATGTATTGGTCTGATTCCAACTACGTTATACTTTTTGATGAACCTAATCATACAAGGTTGGTTAAAACCAATAAAACATGGTTGAACCATACAAATATCCAGTGATCTTATCAAGTTTTACGTGGTATGTACTTCTCATCTAATTAACAGATTAAAATATTTGATTCTGAAACATAAATGCAATTCAATAAATCTACAATCGGGAAATATAGGGACCTGAGTCTGTAAACTATCAACATCAACTGTTCACTGTGAAAGTAGTTGAAGGTCACTTCCCAGTATCACGTGTATTTATTCTTTCATTGTAAAAGATTATACATTCCAGCTCACTGTCAGTTAGTCTTACCAAGCCTGTCAACCGTGTGACACTTAATTACTTAATTTTTCCAACAGACAATTTAACCAGAAGAAAACAGTAAGTGTGAAGTTATTTAAAAGGTGGAAATATTGATCTGTAATTCAGAGGTGAGAAATGATAAATGATGAAAACATATTTGCTCATTCATCTACAATAATTGGCAGCTCTTTCATATTTGATGCAAGTGCTTGCATTAGATGAGTAACAGCAGTAGACATCGTCTCAAGGTTAAAATTAATTGCATGGTCAACTTGCTCAATGTTTAATCTTTAATTTCTATTAATCCTTTCCATCCCATTGAAATTCAACCCATTCACTTTAACATGGATTGGCTCATCTACCACGAATTTAAAATCTTTAAAAAACTCAGTATTATTTTGAATGGAAAATTATGATGAGAGTTACATTTCTTTAAGAATTATTTTACATTATTTACAGATCCTATCGACTTGCAACCACGCTAGTCTCAAACAAGATTCTACACAATTCTCTACTGACCATCATCGTCTAATAATAATCTCGAACTTGAATCAAAACGAATACTACCGAGTTTGAAGTTTAAAAACAGGGATAAAATGTCTCTAGACAAAGAGTTCCTGGAAACAAGCTTGGGCGAACCAATTTCAGATTTCATTGTGTCACCCGGAGCCAAATTGGGTGACAACGTCGCTGGGAGCCTTAAATGCGTAAAAATTACGACTGTTTCGGGCAAGACTTTAAATGCAGTTTACAAAGGACTAACCGATAACCCAGAGGGTAGGGGCTTCGCTCAGCGTTTTGGAATTTTTCGTACTGAGAACACTACGTATCAAACAATAATACCAAGAGTACAATCAATTTTGAAGACTAGAGGTATCGACAAGACAGATTTGCCTGTACCGAAATTTTTATCGGGGTCATATGATGGAACACATGACTACTTGTTGCTAGAAGATGTTAGACCAGAAGGATACATCATGCCGGATAAGTTCAAGGGGCTTAATTTGAGTGAAGTTACATTAGTTATGAAGGAAATTGCAAGATTCCATGCATCAACTTATTTCTGGATTAAATATGAAGGAGAGAGGATTTTCGATGAGAACATGGCCTTGTCAGCAGTAAGAGATCCACCAGGGTTGGCGGAAAATGAGATAGGAAAGTATCATACCAATCTCTTATTCACTAATGAAGTCAAGAACAGCATTCAAATACTCAAGTCTCATCACCATTCTGACTGGGCTGAGAAAGTTCAAAACATCTTGGATTCAGATCCAAATATAGTTTACCAACTAATGGGACAAAATCGAAAATTAACGGATACTGAAGTCTTCCCATGCATCGTCCACGGGGACCTCTGGCTAAATAATATAATGATCAAGTATGACCCTTCTGGAAATGCTGTTGATCTCAAGTTTCTCGATTTCCAGATGTCTAGACGAGGGAATATTTTCGAAGACCTTGGGTACTTTTTCCTGTGCAGTACTACCCCCAATTTCCGAGATGAACACTTCCCGCAAGTTCTTAATGTTTACTACGATGCATTCGTATCTACTTTAGACCAGCTTCGGTGCCCAATTCCAATAGGTTTCACCCGTGGGAGCCTCATCAACAATTTTTACAAAGGTTTGCTACCGTCTTATATTTACATGAGCTTTGCTATCCCCTTACAACTTGCAGAACCCCTGGATTTTGAAGCTATAGCCAAGGCCGCTGCTCAACAGGGTGAGTCTGATACCCAGGGGCAAGTGTCACTAGTGTCAGGGTCTCCAGGAACAGAAGGAAACGCTTCGAAAAAGGCATTATCTCCTGAAGAGGCCATGGTTAAAAATTTTGAAATGAGGACTAAAATGTTATTAATGCAGATGATGAAGAGTCCACAAGCTGTTGATCGATTAGTCGATTTGACTGGCGAGATGGTGAAACTGAAAGTAATTTGAAGTCTGTGATTCCTATATTAATTATGCTCAGTGCATTTCTAATGTTCAATACTTAATTCGTGTGCATTAGTAACAATGTTTGTAAGATAGAGGATTGCTAAAAAAACTAAATGATTTTGACTTATGAGCAAGTATTCCTTCTGTTTCTATTCCATTAAATTCCAAATTTTAAATCTTATTTATTTCCAAACAGAAATATATGCTATTAATCTTTTGAATACTGTAACCACACGAGCCTTATCATGGCTACCTAAATTATACATAATTCTATAAACTAATCTCCAATGTCGGACGAATTTCTCGATGCATGAATAAGACTATTTATTCCTTAGGTCAAATGTAAAATATTAATTCCCAAGACATCCAGGTATTCCGAATGTCGTCCCGAGTAATGTGTTCTTGTCTTTTTCAGTCAGTCTTCCTACTCATATATAAAACACAATCGTTACAATACTTACATGTGATAATCTGTTGTGGTAATTGGTAATTTTAAGGTTACAATTTGATGCTCCAAATATTTATTAAAAGTATTAATTAATTAATTAAAATATAAAATGATTAAAACTTCAAATAAAAATTTCAACCCAACTAAATGCAAACCATCTTGTGTTGAACTATTTTATCAGTCTTCATTCAGTCATCATTGACCATTGATAGTTGAATCAATTGATAGCATCTGTCACACTTTACAAATAATTGTTATCAATACACAACTAGGCTCAGCATGGCAAAATATGTGTACTACTGCTGTATTATATTTATAAGTTGAATGCTCCAGATCCCACGCACTTATTATTTCAAAACCATGACCTGAAGTCCGTGATATCTCAATTACAACATTATTATTACTACCCGTGTCATTTGGGGATTTAAAAAATTGTAAGTACTTATTTTTACATATAGCATGTACAAGTTTTGATTACTTCAGTCCCTAGCTATTTGTTCTTTCAGAACCTCCTTATCCCCCTGCTGGAGTTACATAAACGAAGAAAAATTATCATACAATAAACAATGATTTATTTACAAAGCGTATATTATTAGGAAATTCCAACTACTGTGCAAACAAATATAAAAAATCCTCAATTGTTTAAATAAATCCTGGACAGAACATTCAGTCAGATAACGCAAACCAGTTAGCCCGTAATTTTCTAAAGCCTTTTAAGAGGGAAGAGGGTTCTGAAGCTCCGTCCATTTTCGTCAAAGTTTTATAGTGGTTTTAATACAGTCGAAAAGTAATTAGTAAATCTAATTTCGAGGACACCAAGGGATATCTACAGAATCATAAGGTACAAGAACGACCTCAAGTATTGGTATATATAAAGCTATATATTGATTAAAATTCGGATGGATTAATAAGTAAATAAATATCCGATCATTGCGTACTATTACAAGCATGACTAGTTGCATTACTTTGGCCGATATGGGCCATTCTGTTGTGAACAGCTAAATCCAAGGCCAAACTAAATTGCAAGATTGATCCTTTTAAACACATGCAATTGCCTGTAACAGGCTAAAAAAATACACATATATGTCGCAACAAGATTAGCTTGTAACAGAACATATAACACCAGAGTTATGCATAATCTCAATTAAAACAAATTTTCCATTCATTGCAGGTATTTAGAGTACTAGTGTCTACTAACAAGACCAAACGCGGTTCCCTCATACCCCTCATCACCAGTTGCCCTCAAGCCCCCGTCTATTGAAGAGCATACTAATAATAATTTCACACAATAAATTATTCTCTTTTAAAAAATGTCACTTATAAGCAAGGAGTTCCTCGAGAAGATATTGGACGAGCCCATATTGGATTTTAAATTGTCTGCTGGAGCCCAACCGGGGGATAATGTCGCTGGAAGCCTGCAGCGCGTGACGGTTACGACGGCTTTGGGCAAGGTATTAAATCTAGTCTACAAGGGTTTACCCGAAAATGCCGGTCTGAGAGATTACGCTGAGAGGTTCGGGATATTCCGCACTGAAACTACAATGTACCAAACAGTCAGATCAAGAATTGAGGGTATTTTGAAGACACGAGGTGTTAAACGGGCAGATGTGCCGATGCCAAAGTTTCTAGCAGGGTCTTATGATAGTGACCATGAATACCTTTTGTTAGAAGATGTTCGACCCGAGGGCTATGTCATGCCTAACAAGTTCAAGGGGCTAAATTTGAGTGAGGTCACTCTGGTTTTCAAGGAAATTGCAAGATTCCATGCATCAACTTATTTCTGGATTAAGCAGGAGGGGGAGCAGATTTTCGACGAAACTGAGGGTCTAAAAGCTCTTCGAGATTCCATGTTTTCAACGGATAGCGAGGAAATGAAAGCATTTGCGGTCATTATGGTGTCAAATGAAGTGAAGAATGCTATCAAAATCCTCAAGTCTCAAAACCAAAATGACTGGGCTCAAAAACTTCAGAATATCTTGGATTCTCATCCGGAAGCTGTGTACAAAATCTTCAGACAAAATATCAACCTCACCGATGTCGCTGCTTTTCCTTGCATCATCCACGGGGATCTTTGGCTGAACAATATCATGATCAAGTATGACCTTTCTGGAAACGCTGTCGACCTCAAGTTTCTCGACTTCCAGATGTCTAGACGAGGGAATATTTTCGAAGAACTTCAATACTTACTTATTTGTAGCACAACCCCGGCCTTTAGAAAAGAACACTTCCCACAAGTTCTTGAAACTTACTACGAGGCGTTCGTGTCTACTTTGAACCAGCTCAAATCTCCGATCCCAATAGGATTCACCCGTGGGAGTTTCATTGACTCGTTTTATGAAGGTCTGCTTCCAGCGTATATTTACAGTACCTTCGCGATACCCTTACAGCTTGCGGAACCCGCTGATCTTACTGAAATGGTTAGTGAGAATGGGATAGAAGTTCCTACAGTAGAAACCGAAATTCCGGATGGTCCTGCAAGTGCCATGACCATGGAGGAAATTATGATCAAAAACTTCGAACAGCGGGGTATAATAGCTTACAATCAGATGTTGAAGAGTCCAAAAGCGATTGAGCGTCTTCTGGATATTACTCGAGAGATGGTTGAAATGAATATCCTTTGATTTTAATAGCAGCAATAGTTTCAAGTGCTTGAAGATGACAATAAATATTTAGATTATCATTACTTTCTGGTAGCATGATTCACGATCAGACGACTCGGGATTTATTAGTATATTAAAGCTTCGGCATGGTTCAAATGGGTTGTTTCAGTTTCAAGGATAATCAATTGTTAAATAAGTTTTTACAATGCAGAATTGATATTAAAGTAATTGTAAAATGATTAAGGATATTGGCAACAACTTTTTTTTAGATCATGGGTACTCTGGAAGCCTGACCAATTTAGGTACATTGAAGCCAAGCTTCTTGCAGAATTCGCTGTAAAACTTCATCACCACCTTCTGATCCCGAATTTGAAGTTTACCTTTATTAGGTGTACAGTAAGGGTTGTTGTCAATTTAAATTTCAAACATAAAAGGATATACCTCCAAAGTGAAGGGGTATAAGAATTTCGGTAGTTTGCTTACCAATAAACGGAAATGGGAATTCTAACGACTTCTGGCAGACAATTCCACGGGAAAATGCCTGCAAATTTCAATCACATTTAAATTTATGCAGTGTTCCTAAACTGAAGGATTTCTAAAATCGAACCTGCAAAACTTCTGTGAGAATTCCTTCAATGATTCCACGAGGAAGTCCAGTTTCATTCGCAATCACCGACAGGTTCAAAGCGGTTGTAGGAAACTATAACATATATTGGCATTACTTAATTCATAATCCAATCAATTCATTCATCTTCTGAGAGATACATAAACTTACATTGGAAACCAGTGACTTCTCCTGTTTTAATTGGTACATGCTTGCGACATGCTCTGATAGAATGAATACTGGGACTTTAGTGATTTTGATAGTCTTCTGATTAACCGGAACATTGGATACTTTGAAGGTGAATGTTCCTGGAGAATAGACAATTAAATTCATACTGAATTCTCATTCATATCTGCATCAATCTAACATCTCATAATGTACTACGCTTACCAAGACCAGAAATTCGGACAGCATGGCCCTCCATCATCTTGAAGATAATAAACTTGGAAATCTCTTCCCAAACACGAATCACATCTTCACCCGTACATTCTTTGCCGATCAAGGTGTGAGCCTTTTCTTTCGAGTGTTGAAGACCCATATTAACTTCATCCTGGTCATGTGGATCAAGAAGGCTTGAGGGTTTTGCCTTGCAGAGGACTTCTTCTTGTCCCACGTTATGCTCTGCTTTCCAATTCTCCATTTTAAAGGATATTTATCATTTTAGCTTGGCGAAATTACAATGTCTCTGGAATAATTTCTGTTTAGGAATTTGTTTGATCGATAATGCATTAATCGATACCTATAAGCTCCCCTCCATCTGTTTTATTACGTTAGGTGAAGCCGTAACTATTAAGTGATAATTTTGAAATGGATAAATATTTAAAAAAATTTAACTAACAATAAAAACAGAGATTGACGATAGCTTTCATTTTATTGTGAATTCGTACTAAAAACTCAGATGCACAAATTATTTCCTGAGCATAGTAAATGTACATTATTACTTATTAGGTAGCATTGCAATAGATAAGTTAGGGGAGTGTTTCTACTGATTGTGAACACAAAATTAAGTTCTGGAAGTTCCTTAACATCTTGTTCTGGACATTGGGGCGTTAAGATTAGCGAAGAGGACAAGCCTTGTCTTGAATGAACTCTTCAGAGTAGCCCAGAAGATTGAGGAACTCGGTACAGTACACAACATCGACTTCGGAACACTGAATGACGATACTAGAAATTTAAAGCCCATAATATATTTATAAACCCCACATTATCTATATACTAGATGCATTGTTGAACACAAAATTAGTAAGAATAAACATACCGTCCGATTTTTGGGAACCAAAACTCAACCTGCAATTAAAGGGATATACGTTAATATTAAACTTATAAAATTTTTGCAAAACAAAAAAACAGTGGCATAACCTTAGGATCACACATTATAGCTCGATTATAGGCCTGTAATAAAAATATAATTTTATCGTAGATAATGTTATACAATTTATGTGTCAAGCAAAAACAATTCTTACCGATATAACTTCATTGATACAATGTTCCACTTGAGCTCGATTCAGATTGGTGATTTGGGCAATGACAGACAAGTTTAGCTCAACCTCTGGAACCTGTTACAAAATCGAAATTAGTATAAGCAGTGTACATTAATCACACATTAATGGATCAATTTTATTCAAAAAGGCAAGTTAATTACATCCAAATTGTAAGCCGGTCGCTTGACCTTCAGCGAATGACGAACTGCCAGCTCGGATAACAGAAGAATATGAGGGACTTTCTGCACCATTACTTCTCGTTGAGATAAGTCGAAGGCAAAGACTTTGAAGGTGATTACAGCCAATCCTAGAAGATGGAATCATTTGTTAGGAATAATTTATCATTTAATAAAGTTTGAGATTGAAATTCACCTGGAATCCTGACACCCCGGCCGTGACAAAGTTGCTGGACAACAAATGCAGATATCCCCTCCCAAACCTTGACAATGTGAGATGCACATACCTCTTTCCCAATGACAGTGGCCGGGTTCTTTTTGGCCTCCTCAACCATCCCTTCCAGATTGAATATGATCGGCATGATAGAATTTTTGCTCTGGTAACTTTTTCGAAGGATTATTTATGGATATTGATAGCTCAAAATAATTTGAAACCCCTATTCATCTAATTTTAATTAACGTAACCCACCAAATTCTCCTGTCGGCAGATTCAGTGGAAGGTACATAGGTTAATTACTATGGCGATTAAAAAAATGGGAGCAGCAGAAAAGATCTAAATACCGTCCTTTGGAGACTAATTTTATTTTCATTCCTGTGGGAATAGAATCATCTGGTAGCTGGGGGCCTCAGGCTTTATCTTTAATTCGTAAAATTGGAAAGAAGATAGCTATTTCTACAGGAGAGCCCAAGTCGTGTTGTTATTTATTTCAACGAATAAGCATTGCCCTACAAAGGGGGAATGCTGCTTCAATACTTGGAACCTTGCCTTCATCGAAGAAATTGGATGAAGTTTTCTATATTTTATGATTTTCAAGTTTCCATGTATTCTTATAAAAATGCTGTTTTAAAATGTAAATCTAAAACTAATCACGTCTCTCATCTCATAAAGAAATGGCAAAGGAGCTTCCAGCTCCGCATCCAATAATAGAAATCTTGACATCCTCTGGAAATGGGACTTCTGATGGGAATAAAATGCAGTCTTTGATACAAGCTCTCGAATCTTCTTGACTTTGAGGAGGGCACTTGACCCCACAATTATCATGTTCGTTCCATCCCCATGAATAAACTTTCCCTGACTTCCCTAAAGCTAAACTGTGTTCACTCCCACAAGCAATTGAAGTGATCTCCTCAGGAAATATGATACGTCCTGGCTCCACATCAAACTCTGGGTTGACACTAGTCCTACCCAACTGACCAAAGTTATTCCTTCCCCAGGAGACTACTTGTCCATTATCTAAAAGGACTAAAACGTGACTCCATCCACACTGAATATCCGTTATCATTTTAGGGAACACTTGATTAGGAATCCTTTCGTAAATGTGAGTAAAGCCCTTAAAAGCTTTGAAGTCCTGGGGGGCATGCAACAATACTCCGTACTTATTTTGACCACATCCAAAAAGACACCCAGTCTCGTCAGCAGCAAGGGTGAAATCTTTTCCACACCGGACCTTGTAGAAGCTATGCTCGTCCGTAGGAAATATTACCCTGGTAGGGTGAGCAACTTTGGTGATCTTGACCTCACTATCCGGCGCTATGACTGAGGGCCCTAATTGGTTTTTTGAGTTGTCCCCCCAAACATACATATGTTGTTCAGGATTGATCCCGGCAGCATGCCTCATTCCTGCAGAGATATCGGTCAGCTTAACTTTTTCCACAGTAGAAACCCCACACCTCCACGTAGGATCGAATGATTTCTTATTTTCCACAGGATTTCCATTGTCTCTCAGTCGCCCTTCCACTAAGGCTGATTCCCGGCCTAATTGGGCAAAATGATTATCTCCAAATGAGTTGAGATAACCTTCGGAGTCTAAAAAAAGGCTAAAATCCCATCCGGAGGCAACGTCTAGGACGTGGGGATACGGAAGTATCTGGAAATTCGGGGAAACCTGGATAAATTGATTGTCCGGGAGGCCATGTGCCAGTAAAAGAGTGAAGGATGGCCCACCGGTGATCTTCAGAGGAGTAACGCCTTCAGATATCTCTGATGACAATGGTATTTGTAATTCGGTAGGAGATGACTCTTGCTCCGACTTAAAGCCAAGGCCCAATTGACCATTTGTGTTAGCTCCCCATGCCCAAATTCTCATTCTTGTCATTTTCGAATGGCGATTGACCTCGAAAAATCACCCAGGAAGACCTAGACACAAATTTATGCATACATCGATTTTAAATTAAATTGTCTAAAGAGTTTAGTATTATGTTGCAGGGCTTACTACTTTGACGATTGACCCAAAAGTTCCCCTCTGCGGTATTTTTTTCACTGACCACTTCTTAGTTAGGTTTTCCAGGCTCCAAGCAATTCCAATAATCCGGTCAGTCGTTCGTTAATTACCTTCAACAAACAGGGAGAGTCAAGTAGTTATTTAATACAATTAGGACAACTGACAAGTACAATCCATTAATTCGGTTTAATTCTTACAAGCCTAGGACAATCGAGAAGTAGTTTTTGTTAATGGATTTGTAAATTGTAAAGTTAGGTTGATTTGAAGCTGATACAGAATTTGTTCATTAATTTTATAGTGAAATTTAATTGATTGCACTATGTGTTAAAAGTTCAATCAATTCAATTGGAATAATTTGAAAGACAAATGGACAAAACTTTGGGTGAGCTTTTGATTCAAATTTAAGGCACAGTCAGCACGTCAGCAGGTTGTTCTCTAATATCAAATTCTCCACATGCTAAAAATTGTACTTTCGTTTTTTCTCCCAATTTGTCCTCCTCCCACGTCCCACAACATTCATCATGCCATGTTTTAGCTTTAGTTAGCAAATCTATTATATACTTAAATGTACTATAACTATCTTTACTGAATACTTAATTATTATTGCTCTTATTTGTTATTTATCATCAAGATCATAAAGTTTAGTTTAGACTAAAATAAATAAATTAAATTTCAAACTATCTCTATGTAATAAAAGCTATGCAACGGCATCAACTAATCAAGATTTCAGAGATTGCTGTGATTTATCGTGTCGGGCCAGTTTATTATTTCTTTAGTTTATGTACAGGCTAGCTCAGATATTTAAGACAAGTAATTGGTTTCATCTAAATCTATGTAATTATAATTACTCAATCAATATAAGGAGCACAACCGATAAAGAAAACATCCCAAAGGCTTTTTAATACATAAATAAATAAAGCTCATTTAAAGTTTCGTCTTGTTGTCCATGTAAATATAAATAAATAAATAAAACTTGATTCTTTGACTGGAAAATAGGGATAGCATATTTATAAACATATCACAAAACTAAGCTCACAGTTTAGGTCTACATTCCCTCGAATAATTCCATGCTAAATAGATCTGACGAAAGAGGAAATAGTGAGGCAGTCGATGACTCTGCAGAGGTTACATGTTTAATGTTCACTCTCGTTATCCACTGAATCTCATTTTTCAGAATATCTGGTCGACAAATGTCGTGCAGAAAGTTTTCAATATTATAAACCAAATGAGCTCTGGAAGTTGGGCCCAGAACGCTGAATACGTCACGAATAGATTCCACTTCTACTTGCTCCGTAGTCTTTAAGATCTACCAAAATAATGACAAACAATTATTAAGAAGCTTGCATAACATTAAACAAAAATGAGCTTACATGAGGGGCACAGTCAAGCCCTGGCTTAATTAATTGTATATCCACTGCGTAATTTACTGCTTCTGATTTTTCACCCACAATAACAACGGAGACATAAATAGAGTTGTCTTCAATTAGTAATCTTTCAAGAAAGTATTTTCCATCAAACTCCCACAGGGTTAAAGGGAGATCAAAATCTAATGGTCATTGCGTTTTCATAATATACAACAAAGTTACTACCTACTTGTATTTATTTGAATTAAATTAATCTTTTTACGTTTTGTCAAGTCCACTGGTAGCATGAGGTTCGCCCCCACATGATGGGAGCAGTACTGACCGCTGGTTCGTAATACCGTAGAATGCATCTGAGATATATGTGACACGAGTTGATTGAAGACAATTGTCGACGCTTTCAAAATATCAGGGCAGGACTTGGAGGTCCATTTGCACACAAATGGCCTAAATTGATAGAAATTAATTGTACGATTGAATGAAGAAACTACGAATACAAATTTTTAAGTCGAAATTATTGAATAATAGGGAAAGCTACTACTAAACTTACCGACACGGGCACGTATCAACATGACTTTGAAACTTATCCCCCCTGACAGGCTCTGAACAACCGTGCTCTATGTAAAGACAGCTAAAAATGGTCACATTGTAGACGCCCTCGAGTGCATAGTTCCGTCCATTCGTCACCGATTTCCTACAACAAGGGCATTTGCCCTTGACTTTGGATTTACACCATTGGCACAAGGAGTGACCTGTGGTACAGATGTATATCGGAGGGACACACATTTCATAGCAAACAGGGCACTCTAATATTTGTTCTAGGTCCGTGCCCCCGTGAATTCCTTGAGGCTCAACAGGTCTGAAATAGGTAGAAATTATTAATAATAGTTACAGGCATTCTTTTGAATAATTGAAGTTGTTTTCATTTTAAAAATATTTCTGCATTTGTGAATAATTAATAGAACCCTGATTACCGCATCAGTGTTTGAGCCTGAGCTTGTTTTGTCTGTTTGCTCATCGTAGTATTTGTGATGGAATAGTTGAATGGAGAATTGTAAATGGGCGATGCCTTACGCTACGCTGGAAATCCTTACAGGTGAACGTTTACAATGGAGACACGGATGCGCTGGGGACATGCAACTTTAGTTTGAACGCGGAGGACACTTTAAGTTAACGCTAGGGACAAGTACATGTGGAAAATGTAATGCGAGTTTTTTTTTCAAAATCTTCAAATATCACAAGGTGTACGCAGTCCAAACTCCGATTGTTCAGACTCGAGAGCTTAGAATACTTGTACTTTGTCACTCTTTGTCTTAAATACAAAATTGTATTTAAAAAAGATCTTGGTTTTTCTTATGGTAGAAAAGCATTCAAGGGAGTAGCATTGGAGTAGCAAAAGTAAAGTCTTAAGTTGGAATGGCAAAAGTGAAGTCTTAGGTTGAATTGGCAAAAAAAAAGTCTTAAATTGAATTGTCAAAAAAGAAGTCTTAAGTTGAATTGTCAAAAAAGATATCTTAAGTTGAATTGGCAATATAGGTCTCAGATTACAGGTTTGCCATCTCCAGACTCAGAATGTATAAAGTAGGGAGCTGTTGGCAGAAACTATTTGTATGTACTCACATGAATTTCTACACAAATGCAATTGGTAATAGGGAATTAGAGATGAACCATACAAGAATCGTTGTTAAAACTTTTCGTTTAATCTCTCTGACTCATAAAATGAAGAAGAGCTCCCAAACTCCCAAGCTGAACTACTCCGTATTGTAGTTGGAAATCAAGTTGGTGTTGGAAAATCACGTTTGAAGATACGTTTACTTACATTATGGCATTGAAAGGGTTGATTTTAATACGTTTGTAATTCTTAAACTGACATCTCTGTTTGCCACTGATCAGAATCCAAATCCACTGATTCAGAATTTAATACTGTGGAGAATGGAGGTGGGATGAATCCAAACATAGCCTCCGGTTGTGGTTGCACAATTTACAAACAACAACATGAGCAAAAACTTCTAAAAAATTTGTTACCTTGTTTATTAACTGTTTTTTTTTCAATTATATTGATAATTTACTTCTATTCGTCACCTACGACTTACGAGTCTCAAAGGGGGCAAGTTTTTTTAAGTTCTGACAATGTGAGATAGCCAAATACGTACGTTGCAATTGTTAGAGGGCTATTAAGGGAATTCCTTTTGCTAATCCCTCTGCATATTAATATGACCTAACTTTAACGGGCTTTAAAGAAAATTCCTTTGGCTAATGTGGGTGAATATTTATCACCCTGCATATTAATGTCCAAACTTTGACCTCGACTTTAAGTTTAATTTTTGTTTAGAGAATTTTCTGGAAACAATTGCAGTTTTAAAGGTTAGATTACTGTAAGTAAGCCGGTGTAAGAAAATATTTGGCGTGGCAGTTGGATAGGGATAGAAAGCTGTACATTCGAGTTGAAATGGCTCCAGCACAGTCACATTATCATTATATCAGTTTAGATACATCAAAAGTCAATATTAAACTAAGGAACTTCAGTTTAGATGCATTTTAGGTTAGGGGAAGATTGTGATATGAGGACTCAGGACGATAGGGTAATGATCAATCAAGCTGGGCATCATGTTTTTGTAGGAAAATATTAACCAATTATTCACTCTAACTGCGAGATCGTTATTGCATAGTATGGAACTACAAAATGGAACGGGTGACATGGGATTTTCATTAATCAGTATACTTTTTTCGTGGAAATTCTGCGGCTTTCATAGATTACAAGTTATCTTAAAGGATTCCAGGAATTTATAATAATTCTATATGACTACGGCTATCATTGTAAAAGCAGTGTGTACTAATCACTTAATCACCATATGTTCGCCCCTTAATGAAGAGAATACATCGAATTTGCATTGAATCTGTTAAATTATTATTTTGGCAAATGCAAGCAAATATAAAGAATTCAGAGCCTTGGTATTAGCCTGATTTTTTAATGGCATTTACAGTGAACCTGGCAGAAGTTATTAAATTACTCTATGATGTCATTCATAACTTTAGAACATTTATTTATCGATTTTATTTATTTCCTTTAATCCATTCAATCCATCGAACACCAGGTTAGAAATAAATTGCTCCACTAGAGTTTTTAGAAAATATTGAAGAGTAATAGTAGTCGGAGATATCAGAAGTGTACAGTTTCAGAAAGTGATCTTCTTGTTCAATCCTAGTAAGTTTTCTAAGATTCCGTTCCGAGATGTTCAAATCTCTGAATTCGGTAGAAAGTAACGCCTTGACTCTTTCAAGATCATCGGGATCATCAGGGTCATCAGTGTCATCCGGGTCATTTGGCTCAACGACACCCGCGGGATTTGAAGTAGTGCTGCTGAGGGAGGCTTGCTGCAGCAGCGCAGCCTCTGCGGCTGCTTCGGCTTGTCCAGCTGCAATAGCTTCAGCTTCCGCTTGGGCGGCTGCGATTGCTTCTGCTTCCGCGATAGCCTCAGCTTCTGCTTGCGCTGCCGCGGCAGCGGCTTCTTCTTGCTTAATTCTTTCTGCTTCTGCTGCCAAGCGTTCTGCTTCATATGTTAGCAAGATGAGGTCGGCCCCCTTCTCACCTACCATTATTGTTGGGGCGTTGGTATTCCCTGATGTGGCAATAGCAAAAATTAGCAAGAAGGGTACAATAACTGGACGTGTGGTTTAATGAAGAGCCTTACCAACGACAACCACGGGCATGACCGAAGCATCAATGACCCTTAAACGGTCTATTCCTATTACCTTAAGCTGCGTATCAACCACAGCGTCTTTGGAGCCTATGCTGCCCATTGAACAGCTTCCAACAATCTAAAAGTAGGAAACTATTGTTAATTTAATAACTGAATTTTGTTTTGCATGTTTTCTTTGAAACTTACATGATGCAACGTCACAGAGAAGTGTGTGATGTAACTGTAACAAAGTAAAGTATTTAAAAAAAATTATCTGCGACAACTTAATATGATTATATTGTACACTTAAACTTAAAATAAACATACCATTCCCAGTACTTATCACTTCGAAACTGGACGTTTTCACATCCTGGGAAAGGAATGTTTGTGAACCGCCCCTTTAGCTTTTTGAAAGTTTCCGTCTCCTCAATAATCTCCACAGCTTTCTTGACTCCTTCCACAAGTACATCTAGGTCGTGTTGATTGTTTAAATACTGAGGATCAATTAGTGGAGTTGAGTAAGGGTCAACACTCTGAAGCCTTATATCCCCTCGAGCATGTGGCCTTCCAAGTGACACTATTTGTAGGAAGGAATCTGTCCCAACGGCATGATCCCAGTATTTTTCCAACGTCTTCTTTTTTATCCCAAAACCACGGGCAAAATCTGCAGCGAAGCCTTTCCCAATTGCTACACCGGCCAGAATGATCTGAAGATCGGGCCAGTCCGCTTCTCCAGCTTCTTTGGCATATTTAGACGAGAAGAAGCCCATTGCTTGGGTTCCCGAAGTTGTCAAGATTCCTCGACCTTGTGTAAAGAAGTTTGCAATATTTACGGACGATATGTCCCTTTCAATACTGAAGGATATTGGCTGATCCACAAAGAATGGGCCAAGATATGCCGAGATGTGATCTTGAAGATTTTTTCCAACTGGTAAGTCAGACTTAACTTCAATCTAAAGAGAATAATTTAATTGTACATTTTTAATTAATTTTACAAAATTAGCTTTTAAAAGATCTACCCCAAAATATTCCAAGTCATCTTTAGGGCCTATGCCTGACAACATCAGGAGTTGGGGACTAATCATTGCTCCTGCAGAAACAATTACTTCTTTATTTGCAAATGCTGTCTGAGGCTTTCCATGCCAGTCGTATTCAACGGCGTAGGCCACTTTTTTATCGTCAATTAATACCTAATTATGCCATTAAATTAGATTTAATTAACAAGGTTACGTTTTCTGAAAAAAAATTAACGCTTCCTATAAATTGACCTTTTTCACACGAGCGAATCTCCGAACAGTTAGTCTGGATCCTTGACGATACATAGCTTCCTCAATATATGCTCCAAAAACTCCATATCTTCTTCCATTTTTTATAGGATAGTATATTGCATCAAATCCTAACCGAAATTGATTTCATTAGTAAAGTTAGGTCTAGCGTTCATCTTCATATTTAAACACTTTTTGGAGTTTTTGAGTGAAATTATCAGAATAATAAAAAAGCTATTGAACCTTCAGTGTAAAACCCATTAAGATCAGCCTGAGGATAGCCCAATTCTTGAGCAGCCTGTACATACAAATCTGCCATTCCTGTATATTCTGGTAGAGCTATTCTTAAAGGTCCACCCTTTCCATGAGTTTTGGCTGTAAAACCATTGTCAAGTTATTTCCAATTGTTGAAATATTTTAACTTGTAAAGTTTTGGAATAGTTAGATAATTTCAAAGCCCAACCGTTGTCCCATTTCCCGTGGTAATCTTCGCATTTCCGAAAAAATGGTAAAAGGTTCTCATAATTCCAGGAAGGGTCACCTTCAAGCATAATTGATAATTAATTACATTTTAATTCGAAGTTGTGGGAAACATAATTTGATGACCTACCTGTTAAATTGGCCCAGTTGTCGAAGTCCTTGGGATTTCCACGCGACTGAATCAAGAAATTTAAGTTACTCGTCCCTAAAAATAATCGCGACATTAGTCTAATTTATAATTTTATTTTAAACGAAAGTTGACACGTTTATGAAGTACGTGTCCAAACTTACCTCCAAGACCTTTCCCCTGTGACCAGTGAGACTTCTAAAGAATTTATAAAAATAAATAACTATACATATAAATCGCCTGGAAATACTGAAGCTTGCGGCTATCATAGTTTCATACGTACATTTCCTGGAAGCGCAAAACACGAGTGCTTTTGAGGCACTGTTTTGTGTCTAGAGAATATTTTAGAATTACTTGATGTTTGTAACCTATCGTAAAAGATTTATTATTGTTTTTGAATAAATATTTTCCATATCATACTTCCAGTCAATTTCTGGATAGTTTAGCATCATCAGAGACATAGCCGGTATAGTTTGTAAGGGATTTATTCTCCCTCCAGCTTCTAAGAGTAAAACCTGGAATCAATGACACGGCTAATTAATTATAGGAAACCCAATTTACAATGCATAAAAGGTTTCAATTTTAAATTTCAAACGTTATAGTATTCCGAAAGTCTATGAGCCACAACTCCACCAGCAGATCCACCTCCAACTATTCGGATTCATTCATATTAGCTTTTCAAAATTAGGTACTATGAAAATATGTTCAAAAAAATGAAATACTTACCAATAATAAAGTCATAGCTTTCCCCACCATAATCCCAGTAAGTTCCAATTCGATCCGTAAACTGGACATAACTTCCCCAGCGGTTGAGGTACAATGTCAATGAGGCCAGTACGGTTGCCACCACATGGGGTGTGGCAAACCCCAAAGGGTCGATAGGTACTGAGGGTGCTGACATGATTGGACGAGAGCTTAATTGCTACTACAACTCATCCTAACTATAATTCTATCCTTTTATGACTTTACATCAATTAAATTACCTAGCATTAGGATTGGATTATGGATCTGTGTATGATTCAGAAGCTAGAGATTTTCCTAATCAATGGATCATTAAGAAATCACACAGATGTTAGAGTTCATGTTCATACTGATTCAAAGCTTTTATTCAATAGTGTATCAATTATTACACTTGTCATCGTACACTTTTACCATTGTGGCACGTCATATCATACTCAATTTATTATAGCTGCAGAAATTATTCAGGGAAATTTCTCTGATGAAATAGTGAATTGTCCAACCATTGCATTGGATGTTCTATGAATTTTTTTTATCTATTTATCCTGAAATACTACCGTTGCAACCTGGCTTGAAAAACCGTCTCAGATGAGATCACGATGTTTTAATCACTAAGTATTGATTATGTCGAATTTAATTCTAAAATTTATCCAACCTATCAATGCAAATCACCCAAGGGTCGAAAGAAATATTTTCTCAACTTGTAAAGCATATAATATTATCGCTGTTTGATCCAACTCTAAGCTGTATCTACATTTTTTAAGGATAAATAATAAATCATAGTAAATAACCAATATCGATCAGCCATCAAAGCCAATGCGTGAGTGAAGCTTATCGAAATTCGAAATCGACACAGCAAAATCATGCAAGAGTACAAAGGAACTGTGTACAATAGCGGGAAGGTTAAACCCAATACCCTCAAAAGTAAATAAGAGATTATACAGATCCAACTTTGTTCACCATTCTTATTATTATTTTTATATAAATAACTATGTCCACCAAACTGATTTTGGAAATCATGGAAGGATTATTAGTAACACTAGAAAGAAAGGTATTGAACAAATTATAAGATTATCAATAATGGGCTCATTGTTCATAAGTTTTGGAATGATGCAGTTGGAGGAGGCGATAGAGATGGTAAAGGATTTGGGGGCAGAGGATCGAGTGAAAGCTGGAATCATATGGAATTCCTATTCAGCCCAATTACAAGCCATAATTAATTCAACAATTGGAGAGACTAGTAACGATAGCGAAATCGAATATAATTCTGAATCTTGCACAACCACCACCAACACTGCCGTGTTAACTGACTCTGATTCATTATTCGAGCCCGAGCCTTCATCAACGGCCACTTCTATGACTGGGAATTATATTTGCTGTAGTCAGGAGGTGTCAGATGAGGATTATGATGATGACATCGGCTCTACTGATAATAATGGCTTGTTGATGAGTCCCCTAAAGGACGCCGATGGTGGCTTAACTACAGGAGATATCGATGTAATATTTTTTCATAGTTTGTCTTGTAGATTACACGTTCAATTGGTTACTCCATTCATTATAAACTTTTTTTTTCAAATTTAGGTACCCTTAACTGAGATTATGGGCCTTGCTCATAATGGCAAGGATGTGGACGTTGAAATAAGCAATAGTATCGATGAGGATATTGTTTTGAATACAGCAAATCCTGATGATTCTAAGAACGAGATTTTAGGAACTGGGGCTCTTGGTCTTGAAGCTGGCGAAGATATGTCTGTAGATTTGGATAATAAATTCAAATGTGGCACGTGTCATAAGGCATTTTTTAATGGAGATCTGCTTAAAAGTATGTTTTTTTAGATTAATGAATCGATAGTTCTCTATAAGGTTTTTCAGCGACTGAATAGTATTTTCGTGAACAGGTCATGTGAAAAGTATGCACCCTAAATTATTTAAATGTGATGAATGTGATGCTTCCTTCTCTACTAAAGGGAATTTTAATGGTAAATAATTTTGGGATATTTAAATTTAAAAAAAGCCTTTCCAATTCATAATGTTTAACATTTCGAAGGTTTTAATTAAATCAATTTATCCCTTCAAACAGTTCACAAGAGAAAACACACTGGAGATAGACCCTTTCCATGTCCTAAATGCACAAATCGTTTTACTACAAGTGGCAACCTCCGTCGACATTTGCTGTCTCATCAAGGACTTAAGCCTTATCAATGCTCAACTTGTGATTCCAGGTTATAACCATATTTTCTTAACACTCTCTAATCCATTACTAACCCTTACAATAATAATTAAATACCGTATCTTTATGTTTTATAAATATTTAGATTTACAGAGAAAAAAAGTCTGCTAGTCCATATGAGGTCTCACACCGGAGAGAAACCTTATGAGTATGGACAAACTATAAGCAAATATTTGTTGTTTTAATTCATTCAAGCTGTAGAATTAATATCCCTTATTTATCATTTCAGATGTCCAACCTGTCACAAAAAATTTAGCCAATCGTCCATTCTAAGTCAGCACCTGGTAATTCATAAAGATTCCAAGCCACATTTATGCCCTCAGTGTGGCAAGTCATTTACCCAAAAGTCCCAGCTCCGTTTACATGAATTGAGGCACAGTGGAGTCAAAAGTCACGCATGTCAATCCTGTGACTCATCATTTACTGCAAAAAGTACTTCTACATTCAACAATTTTCAAATGTATTTGCAAATTAAATAGCAACTATAGTTAGTATATTCTTGTTGTTTTTCAGGTGATTTAATCCGACACCAGAAGACACATACTGGAGAAAAAGCTTTCGTATGTGAACAGTGTGGGAAAACGTTTGCTCGATCTCAGTCCCTTAAGGAACATATGTTTAAACATAGTGGAGTGAAACCTTATTCTTGTCCTAAATGTGAATCTACTTTCAGTGATCTTTCTGGATATCGTAAGCATCTCAAGAAACATTAAATTACCAATTTAAAAAAACGAATATTAATAGCTTTTTACTCCGATCCAATTAATGATAATCATGCTCCTGAAATTAAGTACAAATTAAAGAATAAAAACATGTGGTATTTCTTTATAAAATTGCGTTTATTGTCAGAGAAATATATAAAACTGCATTGATAATTCATCCGGGACGTTAGTTGTCATTTAAATAAAATAATAAATACGGCACAGGATTCACTTTCATTTGCAGCTCTTCTGTCTTAATTTTAATATTTAATTGGCATCACAGGTTTGGATTGAGCCAAGCTGAAAATAAAGAATTTAAATAATTATATTCTCTTATAGTATCACCTTCATCATTCCCATGCTAAGCTCTGATTTGATTGATAATCTATAAGATTACTGCATATAATTCTGAACTATTTGAACTGCATGGCGTAATCCAATGCGTGGGAGAGTGGGAAATCGTTAGATTGATAATCAGATTGACCGCAGCCATTAATTAACTAAGCCGTCAGGGTTAGTTACCAAGCGTGTAATCAAAGGTCACGAAGTTCCAACCCATGCTGAGGGGTAATTAAGCGTTATAATTAGATTAGATGCATGCAAGAAGAGTGTTAAATTTTAATGAAAATTAATACCTTAAGCTTTAGACCCGCAAGGATATTTAATATCCCCCACCGTATCCACCCCCATATCCTCCTCCGAGTCCGTACCCCCCACCGTATGCTCCCCCAAGTCCACCATATCCTCCTCCGAGTCCATGACCGCCATATCCGTGACCAGCAGTGGCTCCTTGAACGTGGTATCGGTGACCGTTATGTCCGTTCTCATGGACCTATTGCATGATTCGAATAAACAATAATTAGTCCTCATAGTCTGGGATTCGGAATATGAAATATTGTAAGCCACAAACTGACATTGAATTGGTAGTTGTATGGGGTCTGGGCAACATTGACCTTGGCAACAGAGTCCCCTCCGTGCTTGCCATATCCAGCAGCAACAAATCCGTATCCAAGACCGTATCCACCATATCCGGCAGAAGCGACGGCGACAAGGGCGGCCAAAACGATCTATTCCAAATTTAAATAAAACATTTCACTGAAAAATATATTCTAAAAATAAAAAGACAAAGGAAATGTCTTTAAAACTTATTGGATTCAATTGAAACTCACGAGTTTGAACATTTTGAAGGGAGTTTGAGGATTTTCCGAAAACGGAGTGAGTTAATAAGATTCTTAAAGTTGAACTAAAGTTCTGTAAAATTGGACTGATGACTTGATAACTAAAGCTAAGGTGTTTATATACTCTCGAGTCTAAATAGCAAGATAAACCAATCTTGTGCCACTCTGTCAATGGCTCAACGTGAGAACTTACTCTTTCAATACAGAGGTGGTAAAAAACAGCATTTGTGAAAAATTTGCATGTAGGAAAATACACACGCGTATATAGGCTCTACTTTGTAATTTTAATTGCTTTGGGTGGCTTGTTTCTCGCATATCATCGACCTTACCTACAAAAGACACTATATATGGTCAATTTTAATAATAATAACAATGATCCTTTGAATGCTTTTCAATATATTGCTGATTGTAGGAGACATGTACAGCTGAGATACTTAAGACTTATTAGATTTTATATTGTGTAGAAACAAAGGGGCTTTTATTTAAAAAAAATCTTTTCCGTATAATAATAAAACACTTAATAATAAGATATCAATCGGATCTGGGATGTAGATTGTGCAGACTTAAGACTTGAGCCTTATTAAATTAATAAAATCATAGTAGAACCATTTATAAGAAGTTTATATTATTATCTCGGGTTTTGTAGGTGTGTAGCGTCCATAGCTCTTTAGTGTATTAGCAATAATGAGTTCATAGTTTGTAGATATAAGAAAAGAATAGTAGGCGGTGGACGATGGTAGATTGTTGTTAGGACAAATCCTTTGATTAAGTATCTAGCAAGTGAGTTCATTGTTATTACTTATCAAATAAATAAATACAATTTTTTTAAACCATTAAACGTAAATACTGTTAGTTCAGTCAATAATGGATTGGATTACATGATTTCCATTGCTACATATTGCATTTGCAATTACAGTCATATGTATACTAGAACGAGGCTATAATTTATTGTGTTCTGATTAATAAGGCCAATTCACTTAAGGTTAGGCAATGGTAATATAAATTTGCAGTAGTGTGATCGATTCCGATTTCCGTGCTTGGTTTAATGCTTTTAGAAATAGAGATAATAAATTCTTCAAGTAATAAAAGTATTATTGTAATAAATCTTATCACAGCTTCCGACACATGATTTACCTGAGAATACCCTTGTCTCTTATTCATTTTTTTATCGTGAGACCAGCGACAGCATATAGCCTTCATGAATCCAAATTCCAAGCGCTGATTGAAGAATCAATCTCAAATTACACTTTGCTCGTGACCTTGACATTAGAATTATGAAACTCTTTGACTTTATCACTATTAACTAAACGTCAGAGCGCATTAAGAAAAAACAAGGGGATTATCGATTTCAAAGTTCCAAGCCCTTGCCTTATCAGGTTTTTAAGCTAATCTGAGGCACAATGACACAATAATGAGGATACGAAATAAGAGAATAATAGTAAGAGATCCCTTGTCCTGTCTCCACCGGCTACCTATTCATTAACTATAATTACCACAATGGAGCTAATGCTCTGGATTTGTATTCTTAGCCTCAATTCCTTGGATCAAAAGACACTAGTCAACCGAGACGAAATCCCAACCCAGTGAAGGCCACGCTTTCCGCATGCCGAGTTCACGTAATTCAATGTTCAATCATCACAAGACAATTAACTTTGCAGATAGTATGAATACAAAAAGCCCAATGAACTTAAAACTTAACTATCTCAACTCTCTGTCTTTTAAGAAACATTTAATTTCCAAAGCCCACAGGGAAATGCGGTAGAGTTGACTGAAGCTTATTAAAAGGAATTAATAGCCGAGTTAGACTTAAGGTCGTCACCGTCTTAATCTGTCACTTTATCTCATATTAAGCGGACAGTTTTTTGCTACTGAACTTGGGCAAGGTTTTCACCAGATTATCGATGCATAAAGTGCAGTAATCAATATTCCCAATAACATCCACACATATGTGGCTTATTTTTTATAGGTTTTTTGTAGGTGATACCATTGGCAATAATGGCAATATTTTAATGATGGAATTTCATCAATGTTTTCTCAGCCTCTGAACGGAATTTGCTGGGGCTTTGCATTGTTCCCTTTTAATGATTTAGCTGCGGTTGACTACTTGAGTGGAGTAAGTACGGTGTGGATAATAATAAACAATGTGTATTTATATGGGTGTTATGCAATTCAAAATGGTGAGAGTGAGTGCTGAAAGGGGCCTTTGTTTATTAGCTCGCCCTATCAAAGATAGAGGTGCGAGCTTATGACCTAGGAGGGGCAGAAAACTTTGAAGCCGATT
>JAQFYM010001601.1:0-31321 GCA_034694785.1 Agrenia bidenticulata | reverse complement strand
ATGAATGAATTTGCTGACGAATTTGAAAAATATCAAATCAATGTGACACGTGATCATTTCATGGTTTACAAAAGCAACGATGACTTGAAAATAATGGAAATGTTTTATAAATCAAATCACCCTGTATCTTTGCTTGATAGTGTTCTGAAACCGACTTCATCTCAGCACTATCGGGTAGTTCTAGGGGCTAGATATAGCTGTTTCGAAATACCAGAGAAACTTGTGTTGAAAAGTAATCTGAGGGCTTGGGCTTTTCAAGTTCATATCGCAGAGTCCGTTTCTAAATATATGACACTTTTAGGGGAAATGGGACATTTCAAAATATACAATCGATTATTAAATGCGAAAAATTCAATTTGGCTTAACAAATTTCAAAAAAGTTTCGTGGATAAAAGTAATCATTTATATCAATGGTTTCTTGCCATGAATAAACCTTATCTTCTTCCCAAAAATTTACAATTCATAACTATCAATAACTTATTTTCATTATTTACCATCTACTCTGCTTTAATTTTATTAGCATTTCTAGTTTTCATCTTCGAAAATAAAAAACGCGTCTGCCTTTTCTTAGTTTCAAACAAAAACATATCATTTAAAAAACATAAAAATATTATTATAATCGTCAAATCCGCACATTCAAATCAATGATTTATATCATCAACACAAATATTCAAACTAATCTCTTATAAACTTTGTTTAAATTATCATACATACATAAAGTTTAGGTCTTAAAGTTCGTGCCCTGAGGTCAAATGTGAAAAAATATCAATTCAAGAATTGTTGCTATTTCTTAAACTTCAGTATTAGTCCAATAAACAAAGGAGCGCTACAAGCAAAATCTTATTGATTGTTCGTACATATCTAACTTAACTTACTTAACTGTAATAACTAAATTAAATAAATTGAATTAGTAAAAAACAATACATAAAACTGATGTGCAATTAATTTGAAAGAAATTCCAGTTGAAATTCCGAACATCTGAATACACGTATTTTTCATGATAAACTAGGTCATATTTGTGTTGAAAACCTTTGGAACAAATTTTACGGGCATATGAATATTGTTAGTTCCGCTGGTGAGATTTTGTTTCACATTCACTTTTGTAAAAACCATTTTCTCTTTGGTATCAACGCAGTGGCAAGTTGGTGGTTAAATGTCAGTCTCAATATCGGCAATGCTCGTCTGAAACAAAAATACAATACAGTATTATTATTCAATCAAATTGTATTTACAACTATCCAAGGTTCTAAGACATCTTAGATATTAAAAACATTTGGAAGATCCTACCCTTTGTGTAGTTGGTTCAATGATGGGATGCATGTCAACATGGCGCTGGCAGGGTGAAATTCCGAAGAATGCACGTATTTTTCATGATAATCTAATTTGCCCTTTCGTTTAAAACTTTTGGAACAAATTTTACAGGTATGTGGGCTTTTGTTTTTATTCTGAATATTGTTAGTTCCGCTGGTGAGATTTTGTTTCACGTTCACTTTTGTAAAAACCATTTTCCCTTTGGTATAAAAACGCAGTGGCAAGTTGGTGGATAAATGCCAATCTCAGTAGCAGTTAAATATAAATTTTCAACTCTAAAACTATTCATTAAGGTTGTAGTAAGGTAAGTAGATTTGTGGGCGGTTATCAGATGTCTACAGTTGGACTACTGTTGACAAGTACCTTTTCGGAGTTCATATGTAAATTTTTGTTCAGTCTCTTAATCTTAAATCTCTGCTCTGTTTAGTAATGTAAATTCAATGAGCTATTCAGCTTCAAAATCGCTCCAAGAGATAAGGAGGAATAGTGAAGCACACACAGATAGACATGTACAGGAAATGATATGGTAAAAATATTACATCGACCTTCTGAATCGATAGAATTTGTACTTCCAAAAACCATTTTTAAACTCATATCTTAGAGCAGTTATCTAAGTGTAGGTTGCATTACCAAAATGGAACCTTGAATATACTATATAGATTATTTATTTTAATTCACTAACGATTTTATAATCTTGAAATTCCTAAAGCTTTCCCATCTTAACCCGGCTCCGGGAAATGTGCCTTGGAATTAGAATGAATATTCAGATTAAAGGAATTTCAAATAGTTTTTTCTTCTTTCTTTAATTGCATCTAGGTCTTTGAGTTCAATTTAATCAACTTCAAAGTCAAGACAAAAAATTTGCATAACTTTAGTTTTCAGCACATATGCCCAAGTTGATCCGTGACATTGCTAAGACATTTTTGCCATTCAATTGTGAGCAAGTCCCTTATAAATTATAATATAGAGAACCCCAAAGTCAACGGTAATTCCACGGGATTGAAATTATTAATTCAGATTTCTTTGAAGGCTGGAGACGACGATATGCATCAGCCATTAAACATAGGTACATACTTGCTAATAAAATAGTTAGAAATGGTATTTTGTAGCAAATGTGTGTGGTGCGGTGACTTTACGTCGCATACATTATATATCACTCGCATTTTACAACCAACTACAGACCATTGAACTAGATAACTAATATAACTAATATAGCTACAGACTCAATAACTACGTAACCTTTACATATACAAGGAAGTTAATTGAATTATTGTCCGGAGGAGGGATTAGAATTATTCAATTTGGCCCCACTACCCTTAGTCGTTCTAGCACAGAGAGAGAGAGGCACGTCTAATTTTTATAAGTACATGAGCATACATTTTATAATTTAAATAATATTTAAGGTACTTATTGAATAATTCATCACACGAGTACTTAGAGGCTCCTTTCTGAATCCTTCCGTATTTCCGTGTACATTTGACGTGTTTTCATTCACCGCATTCCGCAGGGGCAGTTGACCCTACTAGTAATAATTTATGGTGGATAGATGGGCACTTTGGGCACATAAGATGGTATTTTATTCATCATACTCTGGAAGAGGCAGTCGATTCGTATCCAATGACATGACACACACCTCTGAGATTACTGATTCTTGATGCCTTCATCGCTGCATTTGGAGTATTTATCTATTGGATGCGACGGGGGATGCAATTTTGATGTCAACATAACACGGCTTGAGGCCCAAATCTTCAGAGGGAATCTGAAATACACATACAATACAGTATTATTATTATTCAATCAAATCGTACTTAGTGCTTAAAATTTTCTAGCTTAATTATAAATGCAACTTAAATAAATTTGGAAGATCCTACCCAACGTTGGTGAAGATGATTCAATGATGCGATCAACGTAAACATGTTACGGTTTGACAATTCCTTCTTGGATGACCTAAAAAATTCAAGAATCTCAGGTCACATGTTAGTTGTTTTTATTCATTAATTTGACAATTAAAAAATTCGTACTGTATCCTTTGAGGTTTTTGTTAGTAAATTCGATGGATGTGTCTTCATGTGGTAGATTAGGCCTGAACGGTGTCTAAATGATTTAGTGCAGGTTAAACAATCATGTTTTTCTTTAGTGTGAAGATGCATGTGGGTGAAAAGCTGAGTTGGCTTGAGTAGTTTTTGGCAAAAGTAGCAGCTAATGCTCACACTAACTAATTTCTGGCCAGTTTGTATTGAATTGACTGAGTTGAGTTTTATTGATTTATATTTGAGACTTGCTACATCCTCTTTGTGATGTTGCAAGAAATGTGCTCTAATTCCTGATCTACTGCACACAATTATGTCACACAAATCACATTTGAGTACTGGACGGTTCAAGTCATGGGTCGCTTGGTGACTTTCCAGTTCTGTTTTAAATGCAAAGGACATGGGACAAACGAGACAATTAAATGGTTTCTCCCCTGTATGGCGGAAGATGTGTTGCATCAAAGTTGTTTTAGTCTTGAACTTTTTGAGACAGAAATTGCAGGTGAAATTCCGAACATCTGAATGCGTGTATTTTTCATGACGACCTAAGCTATCTTTGCGTTTAAAACTTTTGGAACAAATTTTACAGGCATGTGGGAGTTTGTTTTTAATTTGAATATTGTTAGTTCCGCTGGTGAGATTTTTTTTCACTTTTACTTTTGTAAAAACCATTTTCGCTTTGGTAGTATAAACGCAGTCACGCAAGTTTGTGGTTACAAAAGCCAATCTCAGTAGCACTCCACCACGTCCATGGATTGAAATTTGAATTTTCAACTCTAAAACTTGTGGCGGGTTTGGTTTGAAAGAAAGGGATTGAAAAAATTTTGAATCCAATCCCCCGCCTAATGCTTTTAAAAAATTTCAAAATATCTATGCATTGCTCGTTACAATTTTACAAATATCTTTTCAACACGTTAAGGTACCTTTAACTTAACCCGAACTTGGGTTTATCATTTTCATGGGCATTATTAATTGCTTAATCGTGGGTTTGTAGATGTCTAGAGCATTTATGCTTTAGCGTGAAACGCGAGTCTAACCTTTTGACACGTTTTCAATGCAATTATGCAATTTGATAGCCACAAATGATTCATAGCCAGTTTATATATATTACTCATAGAAGCAATTAATTTCAAGGATCAAATTTTCTTGGAAAAGCTTTGCAATGCCAGGCTGAATATCTAAGATTGCTTTTCAGTTTGAAAAAATTTCATGCGAGTATTTCCATGAACATGTAATGATCAAAAATTTTCCTTTAAAGTGGGACGCATCATAAATTCTGTTTCAAAATATCGATTTCATCGGTGGTCATCAGTTAAACTTGGTGAGAAATTTAAATTGAGATTATTTCTGATCAACCAGTTTAATTAAGTTAAGGGATGCAAAATGCATAAGTCAATGTCAGCTTAAATGTCAAGTTATTTTGACTTTATTAAATGCGTTAATTTAAGGTGCGGCGCTGTAATAAATTAATCTTGTCAACTGATTTTGCCCAAACAATTTTACATCAAACGAACAGTTAACTTGAAGTTTAGTTTAGTTTGGCTTAGTAAGGACTCTTCATGCCTTCATTGCTGCATTTGGACTATGTATTTTATTGGATGAGACGGCGGATGGAAACATTACACGGGTTGAGGTCGAACTCGTCCATGGTTGTCTGAAACAAAGATACAATACAGTATTATTATTCAATCAAATTGTATTTAAAATTTCGAAAGTTTCTTCCTTAATTATAAATGCCAATGAAATGTATTTGGAAGATCCTACCCTTTGTGAAGAAGATGGTTCGATGATGCGATGAATGTAAACATGGCACGGTTTGACAAGTCCTTCTTGGATGACCTGCAAATGATTTCAAGCATACCTACAATCAATTCACATTTAAATTTTATTTATTCATTGATTTTATGAATTAAAAAATTCGTACTGTATGCTTTGAGATTTTTGTTACAAGATTTGATCTATGTGTACTCATATGGTTCCGTAGGCTTCTAACTTGGCTAAATGATTTACTGCAGTTTAAACAACGGTGAGGTTTTTCTCTAGTGTGAACTAACATGTGATTGGAAAGCTGAGATTGTTTGAGTCGTTTTTGGCAAAAGTAGCAGCAAACACTTAAAGTAGAGTATGTTTGGTCAGTTTTGTTAAAAATTGAGACAAGTTTGATTGATTTATATTTTGGACTTGTTCCCAATACCTCTTTGTGATATCTAAAGAAATGTGCTTTCATTCCTTGTTTACTGTACACCATTTTATCACACAAATCACATTAGAGTATTTGACGGTTCTTGTCATGGGTCACCTGGTGTCTTTTCAGATCTACCATTTGTGAAAACGAAAAGGGACAAATGAAACAATTAAATGGTTTCTCCCCTGTATGAGAAAGATATGTCTCATCAAAGTACCTTTAGTCTTGAAGTTTTTGAGACAGAAATTGCAGGTGAAATTCCGAACATCTGAATGCACGTATTTACATGGTAAACTAAGTTGCTCTTGCGTTTAAAACTTTCGGAACAAATTTTACAGGCATGTAAGGACTTGCTTTTTATTTGAATATTGTTAGTTCCGCTAGTGAGGTTTTTTTTCACATTCACTTTTATAAGAACCTTTGTCTCCTTAGTATCAACGCAGTGGTAAATTGGAGATTAAATTCCAATCGGGTAGTTTTGTAATTTTAATCAATCTGTATGTTACTATCAATATAGGACTTTCATGAAATTTTAATTTAAGTATAAAACTTAAAACTACATAAAGTTAAAAGACCTTGTAAAATAATTCAATCTATTTTCTATATATTCTGAACAACTTGTGGCCATTTTGGTTTTAATATGAATGAAGGGTATTCAAAATTGTTTGAAGAAGTCCACAATCTAATCCTTTAAAAAGATTCAAAAGGTATACTTTTTTGTGTTACAATTTATTACAAATATGTTTTTAACACGAGCACGAACCTCCAGTAAACAGTGAATCTAAAGCACCATGGAGGCATACGTTTTCTAAATGATTTTTTTTTTAGATTTCTTGACCCTTAAATATTTCCTTACTCTAAGAAAACGTTTACTCGAGTATTTCTTGTGTGTTCAAAGTTAACTCATTTCTTAATCCACTCAACATATAAAAATCCATACACTCATTCAATTAATATATACACTGTACTTATTTGTATTTAATAGGCTTAAATGTCAATCTTTAATTGCAGAACGATAAACGAATTTTTATGAACAACTTGTGGCAGTTTTGTACTAACTGGAGGGCATTCAAAATGTACCCAATACTATTCTAAACTTTCTAAATGATATTTTCTTTACATTTCTTGACCATACAGTATTTCCGTTTCTCAGAAAAGGTTCCACCAGCTTATTGCCTTTAAATTTCCAAGCATTGAAACCGATTTACCTGTAGATTGCTTAGTTGTTGAAACCCTTACTCAATTTTTTTTATTTTAGATGTAATAAAAATAAATAAATTGGGTTGGGTATCAGCCCATTTTCGATTCACTCTTACGAGGCATGCAAACGTAACAGGATTTGAGTATAGCGTCTTCAACGGTTTTCTGCAAGAGATTCAGTACAGTAATAAATGAGGGCTGGAGTCATTACAAAATTCGAACAATGGTTTTAAATCATTTCATTAGTCTCTTGCTAAATTTGATTGGAAAAAAAAATTACTAAATTAATGGAAATCCGCAGCCAGCATGATTTAAAGTTAGCCTGAAACGATAAATATAAACACAATATCTTTCTGAAAGGTCGAAACATGTCAAATTGCTCCTCAAATATAGTTAACACGGAAATAATAGCTTTTAAATTCCAAAATTAATATTCATTCAATCTTTTAGGACTCAGCATCTAGCTTAAACCGAATCTCCCCGATTAAAGATGCCAATTAAGTTCAGCTACCGTCCGAAATGTATTTCAATTTGATGATATGCTTGAGGAATTTTGCAATCATATCTCATTTAGAAACTACAATATTTGATCCGGTGGCCGGTGTTCCAATTATTGATGATGCTAGCAACTTATGGATTTGTGGGAAATAGATAAATACGAGGGGTTATTGACAAATAAAAATTAATTTTTCAAGATGATTTATAAATCGAATTAAAAAAGTACAGATTATAGATTTTAACCAATTTCTAACATTGCAAACATCAAAGCCAGTAACATAGCTACGAAAATATTAACAAATAAAGATACTTTGTATTCGACGATTTTGAGTTATCTTTAAAGAAAAGTGAAATTAACTTTTTTCCGAATGTTCCTGATTATAAAGCTGCGTACAATTTTGTAATTTCTTCCGGCAACGGATTCAAAAGTAGATGACCTAAATGGTTCTACTGATGAGAGACAAATTAAGGTAATTCATAAATACATTGATAAGATAAAAATCTAATTTTAGTATCTAATTCTATGATTTTTTACAATAATTTTTAACCCGGTTTTGTAGTAGTGTTGTATGGCCGTTGTAATTTTTAATTGGATTTCTCGATTTTTTTATGAAAAAGTAGATGATGAAAAATATGGTATGAATATTGTAATCCCCCATAATTAATGGCTCCGTAAATTCTTTCAAAGTTGTCTGGAAGTGCTAGTCAAAATAAGTTAGTTAACAATCAACTTTCACCAATATTTTTGATCTATAAGAATTTCATACATTTTTTTCAATAAAAAAATTAAATTAATCAAATCATGCATTTTTTATTTAAAATTATCCATCCTTTGAATTCCCGAAAATTATTTCCACTCCAAAATGTCAGTACTGAATGCCCTTTGTAATAATCTCTATCCCTGCAGTCCTTGGACAGTAGCATTATGAAGCAGGACGCAACTCCCAGGATTAAGTCCCGCAAAAAACGGGTTGCAGAAAACAACCTTTCCCAAACTTTGAAGTCGCCCAAAAAATGACCCGGCTGACTCGGCCACTTCAGTCGCATTCGGCCTGATCCCCTCTGGCACAAAATTCACCACCGATTCTATTGCTCCCGTAAGAGTAAACACATACGTTGAGGATTTGGTCGGGGATTCTGGCCCTTTGGGTTGCCTTACAGCTTCTTTTAATTGTAGCCTTCCAGGGTCACTCACACTCGTCCCGTTTTCTTTCAAATCCTTAAAAAATTACCAACGATTTCTAAATGCTATTAAAAAAGGTTGAAAGAGTTAACTGAACTTATCTCTTAGTTACTTGAATAGGATTGGTTATTTTTATTTGGCCACAGGTGATCTGAAAATAAAAAATAAAACATTTTAATCAGTTGCCACTGTCACAAAGACTAATTGCATAATTTTTTGACATACTTGAGGGCTAATGATAGCTAAAATGATAAAAAGTATAAAGAATTGCCGCATTCTGAAACTGTAGACTTAAGCCATGTTCTTCATTAGAATGTTGTCGATTACAAACTAAGGAAGTGAAGGAAGCCTCGCACTTTGTGTGACCGATTAATTAATTTCAGGGCCATTCATGAAATAATGTCCAATTGATTTGGTCAAGTAAATATTAAGGATTAATATCAGACAAATGCGTTATTAAATATTGGCCATTTTATTTCATGGTTTGTGAACAATCGATACAATTAAATATACAATTGTCCAAACAATAAGAGCAGATGTGCTCTCGATTACAATGGTTAGTGGGACAATAATATATAGATTTACCAAGTAATTTCAATTACAAATCATTATCAAGCTCAAAAACAGGTATTTATACTTATGGAAAATATAAATACTATACAACCAACTAGTTACATATTTACATTCTGTAACGTACTGCTTGCTGCATTTGGTAGAAGTCTTTCCGCTCCTTCTCCAACAAAAATGGCTGGCATAGACAAATTTACGCAGAACGGTTTTTGACATTTTGTTGATAACCCTGACTTGACCTGATTCCAAAATTTAGAAAAGTTCAAAATCAACAAAAACCGTTCAACGTCCACGGCAGCCATTTTTGCTGGAGAAGGAAGTAGAAGAGTATTAACAAAAGCAGCAGTACATTCTATTTAAAACCATATGCACTCATACAAACTAATTCCTTACGACAAAGTTTACATTCTATAAAGTATTTATAATTTTTCATAACTTGACAGTATAATACTCAGGTCATTGAAATCGTCAGCACATTGTTGGTCATCAAAATTTTCAACGGATAACAGATTTTTTAGGTTGGACCAGCCCGACGGGTCGGCCACATGGATTACCTTAGGCAACGGAAATCCATTGAAGGTCCCACCTGCACTCAGAGTATACGCCCCTGCGTTTCGAAAAACTATCCGATCCCCTAATTCCAGCTTGGGGAACATTATGTTGGAAAATGCCTTGTCCGAGCTGTCACAAGTTGGACCCCATATAGAACACTGGAAAAGCTCTTCGGCTTCAATGTCCTGTAATACCAAGAATAATTAATTGAGGTCAAGGTAAATTAATTTTAATTTTAATTCAGGGATGTGGCAGAAATATGAAGTAACTGATTATCATGAGGAGCTAAATCTTGCTCTACCAGTTTGTTTAGGAAAACACGTTGTGCAGAATTTAGCTCTTTATGAAATAGACCAAATTCTGCGCGGAGAAAAAGCGGATATTTCTAGCAAATCCAGACATGATTCAAATGCATATGACCTTGAGGTCAAGTACCCTGAAAAATTTAAACATGGGTATATAAAGTAATCACCTTAAGACATTCTGGGGTCAAAATAGTGGTCCCTCTGTAAATGCAGTTGAGACTCCCGTAAATCCCGTCGTTGATGTAATACATGAAGTCCTCATCTTCCAGTTTCCGTATGGAATGAACACTCGTGACCAGCATGCAAGTCGGGGTGGCAAAAAATCGTCCAGGCTCAGCAATTATTTCCACACCCATCTCCTCAGGAAAGTATTTGTCAATCGCGTCTCCAATAGTTTTACCAAACTGTGCTCAACATTCAAACAAAATATTATTTTGAATTTCCCGCACTAAAATGTTCATAAATACGAGTTTTCAGCCAGTCCTTAAAGTGTGCGTCGGAAAACTGGTTTTACTGAACAACTTCTCGCCCTGGACATGCTGACCCTTGTTAGATTACATACTTAAAGGACCGTCTATTTTATTAATGCCTAACCTTATCCATTGATGGTCCACCTTCATCAAACGTTCCTGGGAAGCCTCCGCCAATGTCCAAAAACTTGAAGTCATGTCCAACTTGTTTGGCAACTTGGAAGAAGACACTTGCAGCTTTAATGGCTTCCCCGAACATTTCGAAATCTTTAATACCCGTGCCGAGATGAAAGGCAAGTCCGCTGACATTCATGCCGAGCCGTTTGGCGGAAACGAGAAGTTCGACCGCGTCTCCAAATCCCGCGCCATATTTCAAACCTATACTTCTGATTGCTTGTTTGGCATCGTACCGAAGTCTTATGACCAATTCGGCTTGGGGACAAATATCCTTGATTTTCTTTATCTCCGCTTTGTTATCAAAAGTGGTCTTGAGGACTCCATACTCCCCTGCTTTTTTTATGTGGGACCTCTGCTTTGTTGGATTTGCGAATATTATGTTCTGAGGTGGAGCGCCCAGCTGTATAACAGTTTTCAGCTCGTTCTAAGCATAAAATTTCCAAAGAAATTAGTTTATACTTCATGAATATCAAAATTTATATTTTTTGGGCCACATTTATACTCCACTTTTTAAAATTGTAATATTCCGCGCCGTGCGCTTTGGCTTACCTCCGAAGCGCAGTCAAAGCCAAGTCCAAGTGCAATCATCGTTTTAAGGAGCATAGGGTCTGGATTGCACTTGACGGCATAAAAAGGCTTCACTCTCGGCAAATACTGCTTCCAAATTTCATACCGCTCAACGATTTTCTCTGGACTTACAATCATGAAAGAATCCTCTGGTAGTTCATCCTACAGATAAACACACTTTTTTATTAAACCTTCGAAGAGAATTAATTTAATTGAACCAACTTTTCAAGTATTTAAAAAAATGTTTCCTTACGTTGTACTTGAGAATTTCAAACAAATTAGTTGAAGATATAGGATGAATCTTCCCATCTGGTTTCTGAAAACTCTCCATTTCGAATGTTTCTTTATTTCCAAAATCTGTGATTCTAAATGAGAGGCTGTGATATTTGTAATTCTGAGAATAAAACTGAAGCCGCTTATATACCTCCCCCAACAAAACCAGCACCCGGCTTTCTTGTACCCTGGGGATAAATTGTAATTAAAACGATATTTAAAAAAATCTAATTTAAACTCTTGAATGGAATTAATAGTCTCATAATCCAGAAAATGGTATGAAATAAAAACACATTGGATATTTGTATATGAATAAATTGTATTGCTATCAACTGATTTGTTTTATAAACGTACGGTGCTGGACTTTGTACTCTCCGGTCTCTTCCAGCCGATTTTTAGAATCGCAGTGGAATAAATTGGGTTTTTTAATCCCTTTCTGGTAAAAGTATATTCAGCTTAAGGTAATTAATTCAATTTTGAATTTATTTATTTCAATTTCAAGTTTTTAATGATTCAACAAATTCAATAAATTGGTTTATCAGTCTTAAAACGTTTTTTGATTACTAATAGATTTATGAATGGTCATGTATTCTTTCCCATACATGAAATTGGATCTAATTACAATTTTTCTTAAACACTGGAGCCGTTTATGTGTTTATTAATTTGAACCTTTAAGTCTTACATAATTGTTCTATAACCCAACATGAATGAAAACCCTCTGGATCCCCCCAATATCATTCTTACATAAGCTCATTAATGAAATACTCAAGAATGAAAATACAATCAATTTCGGAAACATCAAAATAAAACCTGGCTAGCCTATGCCAATCATTGTACTCATTAATTATGCAACCTTTAATTAAATTTTGACTTAACAACCCCCTTCAAACTCTTACCAATGTTTAATACCTTTCATTATGTAACTCAAAAGGATTCGGATTAGTCCATTAAAATTTATTCACTATGCCTTCCTTCTATTATTTGATTCATTCCACTGGAATTTATATCTTCATTCATTACTCAACTTCTGAGACGGATTTATTCAATACGAGTGGTATAAACGCTATACATAGGATTGGGAATCAGTCCATTTCCCCAGGGGACTAGGCTAGAGGGCACTAGACATAAAATGTGGCCAATGGGACCGGATATACTGAAAATGTCGACTCCACGATCGTCATTTTGCTAATTAAAGCTCTTTCTGGCATATTTTGACCAATTAAGACCTTGGAAATATCCTAAGTAATCTCATCTCCCAGTTTAAAACAAGTAAAAAAAACACACACAGATAAACATGTTAAGCTTGAACTGCGTAATTCATTTTGAACCCTTTGTAAGTACAAGAAATATTTGAAATTGTCATCACAGAAATAAAAGATACATAAAAGATAACTGTACCCTCTGCACGGGCTTCCTCAGACGCCCAACCTGCCAAATACCCTTACTTAAGTAAGTCTCGACTTCTTCTTGGTCACCGAGTTCATGTTCTGTGCTTAAAATGGAAGCCGTTGTCCCTCAAACCGTCTCCTCCAAGACCTCTCTCATTCTCTTCTCGGCCAACTGTACATATTTGTAAAGATAAGGGCGATATTTTCTTTATCACTACAAATAAATAGCGCTAATATTACCTGCACAAGATGCGCATAGATTCGCGGTTGACTGGCCACAACACTCTCAAAATCGGCCAAGCTGAGGATATAGATATCAGAGACGGCGGTGGCGACTACCGTACACATTCTCCGCTCCTTGGTAATCAGCGCAATCTCTCCAAAGAAGTCCCCGTCCCTTAAGGATCTAACGGTTCGACCATTCGGAGCTACAACTGCAACTTGTCCATGCTGAACAAAGAACATTGAGAGTCCTAGCGTTCCTGCGCTAATTATGACGTCTTGTGGCATGTAAACCTAACAGTAGAAGGCTGTTATGAGTTTCGAAAACCTTGTTGAGAAATGGAATTAATTAATGATGTGGAAGTGGTACTTGGAATTGAAGTCGCGCAACAATCTCTTGGATAATTGCTCGTGGAAGCCTATTAAATAAAGGAACCTTTTCCACGAGACTTTGGCAGTTGAACAACTCAAGTTCGTTCCGGAGGACCTCAGAAAGACTTGAAAGGATGAGCTTCTCGTTGAAAAACCGTCGGCAATATCTTTTTTCGTAGTACTGAACCACACGCTTTTGAAGGCTTCTTGGGATCCCTTTGAATCGCATATACTCCTGCACCTACAAGCAATTCATTACAAGAAACTCAAATTCCAAAATCAATCTTGTAGTGTCAAAATGACGGAACGTTAGAAAAGCATGTGTACACCTGATTCAGATGCTCTGCATATTTTGTTCCTGCTGCGTCGTTGTTCACAAGGATGCTTGACAAGTTCCCCACGAACAAGGCAAAAAAAGTGCTGCCGACTAAAGCGCTTACTATTGTACATAAAATATCTTCCGGCTCCCGTGGCACTGACTTCCCATATCCCAGCTTCACCTGAATAAAACACACAAAATGTTACAAACGGCGTACACATGCCCGCAACAGGCCGCAAAACTTCCGCAGCCGTAACCCTTTCCAAATTAATGATTCTGTATCGCAAAAATCTGATTTTAGAACCCCCCTTAAAGACGTCACGTCACGTAACCCCCAGCGTTACGCAATTTACTAATAGCTACTCTCCCTCTAATAAATCCTCCATTTATGAAATACCATATTGTAAATGGCCCGAGTGACCGAGTTGATGTACTGGATAGGTACGGACTGATTCCACAAGTTAATTTCGGTAACCCAACTATGCTCCTTCCGAAAACCGATCGGATTCATCATCTCCGCCGCCAGAAAGTGCAGACAGGATATCCAGTGAATGGTAAAGGAGAGGACGACGTGTAGATTGATTATTCTGATGTACAAGCCGTTCACCATGTACGCCTTTAGTTTGACATTTAATTAGACAATTAACTTCTCGACCGATTAAATGAGAATCGTTTTACCTCCTGGAACCGCGTCAAGTACCGGATTACTCGAGAGAGGCGAAATATCTTCAAAAGCTCCAGAAGTCTAATCCACTCAAAGAAATTGAGTTCAGCAGATCTCATCTCAGTCTTTGTCACTAGGCAGTACAAAATCGCATCGTACGGAATCGTGGAGAGCAGGTCAAGTAGAAACCATGACCCAAAGTAGTTCCTATGCAGATCACATTTTTGAAAGTTTTCAAAGTTTCCAAGCGTAATTTCAAATTTAATTTCAAATTTAATTTTGACCTTGCGATGAGAGCTGGATCTAAAATGATGAGGTTGCAGTGAACGGTCACAATCCCAGTCCGGAAGTTCAAAAGGATGTCCAAGAGAAATAAAATACTAAAGCTAAGGCTGAGGATTAACTCGGATTGGGAGTCGGAGGCCTTTCGAAGGTACGAGAGCACAATTGGTTGTCGAATAAGGGTGTACTGGAGGGCAAGTGTGACGATTATCTCCCATATCCAGCTTAAAAAGTTTTAAATCAAGAAGATGGTAAAGGAAGACTATACACTGCTCTAGACCGTTAATATTCCTTTAGGCAGAATTTAGTCATTCGTGATTTCGGGAGACTAAATCCTGCCCGACAGTTTTGAAAACTTAGTAAAACGTAATAAACTGGATTTTTGTAGAAGCTATACAGGAAGGTGCTGTAGGGATGAATTATCGATGGATGTGAGGCCAAGTGTCGTGACCTTTCCTGGTGCACCCCGTAATGACTTCGGAACGAGATCCTGTGTATCCTGGGGTAAGTGGAGACTAGAAAGCTTTCCCTTAATACCCGATACAATTTACATTGGAAGAGGTAGTCCGAATCTATTGTTTTAAACTGTGGGTTAAAGTAGGTATGGTTGACTATCTTTGCCCGTGGGGGTCATGGAAGGATTTACAAAGATCATGTTCATGATTTCTTACGCGAGTGTAGAGGTTTTAACAATCGACCGTTCTCCACTTGTATAGATAATTCGGATTTATCAAAGTCCACCTGTGGAGAAGATATGAAATTGGTTTCTATATAATAATACATTTCGAAATGCGTTTCTGAAACAATTTGAAAGCTTGGAAACTCACTGCAGGAAGATCGACAAGGGGATTCAATTTAAATTCGGGAACGGACGACTCCCTCTCCCTAAAATTTGCTTGTAGTATCAAAATATATTTAGTGAATAATTAATTAATTATTTGAGACAAATGTACTAAAAATTAGTTCACTTGATATTTAACTTACTCATTTATATTTTTTAACAAGTATATTAGCTCAAGCAAAGCGTTTCTCCATTAAATTGAAATCCTCTTTAAAAAAAACTTTGAAAAATGCAAAAAGCGGTTTTTAATACATTTTAGACATTATACTAAATAATAATAAATACTTAAATTAGCCAATTTATAAATCATATAATTTATAATTGTGCTTTGAATGATCCTAAATGGATTTTGAATCTTGAAACGTTGTTTCATAGTAAATCCAAGGAAACGGGTCAGCAGCAGGTTTTTTTTAATGCTGATTTAAATTAATACAAACTTTTAGCCCCCTTTGCCTAGCTCACTTAAATACTATGGCATGCATGCTATGGTACTTTTCGAAATGTCAACCCTTTTAAAGTTTGAAATATGAGGAATTCAAATAACAAGGCTTTTCTGTAGTTTTGGAAAACGCCGAATTAGGCTTTTTTATTGATTATCGATTTAAGTTGGAAGTAGGCTTAGGATTCGACTTTAGAGATAAAAAGTTTCAGAGTGCGGCCAATACAAGAAATGGTCTGAAGGTTGAATTATAATTTTAAATGTAGGAGCAAAGGTTTTCGAAAAAAATCACACCCAACCCCAAGAATTTGAACTCAAAGTCCTCAACATTTGGAGTTGTCAATGGGCTCAATATATTCAGGTAGGAATCCATAGCCCTTGGCCACTGTCTTAAGGATATCAAAGGTGTGAGCATCAATTTCCCTCTCGGGATTTCGAAGGAAGAGAACCATGTACTCCAAGTTAGAGGAAACTCGACAACCGTACATCAAAGCCCAGTCATCATGAGTAGTTTGAACCCAGACCAACTCGGTCATTTTCACACCTACGGGTTTTTGATGAAAAAATTCAGAATTAATTTTCAAAATCTTAAAATATAATTAAGTTGACGGATTTTGTAAAATTGCTATCAAACCATTTTCCACTGCACGCCATATGGACTCAAGTGGCAAGGTGCGGTCAATCACGATGCCACTATCGTATGAGACAACTTCCCCTGTTGTCGTGTTAAACATACTGAAAATATAATTTTTATGATTTAAAAAAAACAAAAAACTTTCTGAAAATAATTAAAAGTTATTCATACGTTTCGACAGCCAGGATGTCTTTGGCTCCTTGCCCTCGTGAAAAGGTCACGCGCTGACATCTAGCCTGTGGGGGATTGATGGGATCATTCGCCCAACTTGTGTGGAGGGACCACTCTCCCATCATCTTTAAAATGATATTCAAGTTTTGTTTTATACTTTTTTTTTAAATATAAAAATAAAAATTCAATTTGAAAACCTACCCGATCGACATCAAAGAAATGAGCAGGGGTGATGACATTGGGCAGAGTCCCTCGGCAAGTAGAGTTGAACTGGGCTCTGGAAACCTGGACTAAGGCCACAGTAGCGAAAATGCAAATTGCTAAAAACTTTGACATTTCAAAAATTAAAATCGGATTGGTTTTTAACAAGGGACAAAAGTTGGACATACGCTTGGAAATCTCAACTCTGTATTAAACTCAAGAGTCTTATTTATTGTACCTTGGTCAACTCAAATGACGCAATCCTTATCCTCATTTCAAGGCTTATCATTTGATTATGATAACATAGATTTCCAATGGACTCTCGGTGTTAGTTCCTGGAGCTAGTAGGGCATATGTTTTACCATGCGATGGAACTCAAAAGTTAATCTTTTGTCCATAACGAACAAAACAATTATGGACTGTCCATTCTCGTATCGCATTGATATCAATTATGTTTTCATATTGTAGGTTAGACTGAAATGCAAACTTTTCTCACTTTTTGGCAAATATTATAAATACCCAATCCACAGATTGCATTGGTATTGCTTAACAGCAACGTTAGTCTGACCTAAAGAATTTCTGATAAGTAAGCAATCAAATTGAGAGTGAAATGTTGTACAACACATTTATCCAGCACAACTAAATAATTTTTCAATTACAAATAGACATGTCAATCAAGTAGTTTGAAATCCCTTTGTATCATTTTGATTACGTTTAGAATAGGCCCTCAGGAATACCCTAGAGACTCCAAGTCCCCCGGGCAATCTTTTGAGACTTGAGTGCCCCATTTGAACTTTAGTGTCCCAGATCGTCCATGGCTTTTAAAATCTTTACAAGATAAATAAAAATCTTTCCATTAAAATCCATTTGCAAAATATTTGATACATTGTTCCCAATCTATTGCTACTTTTTTTAAAGCATCCATACTCCTCTTGAAGATGCATTAGCTTATAAATAATTATGCTTACAATTCAATTGCTTTCAAAATATATTGTTTATGACTTTCACAAATACTCCCAAACCGGATGAGATGGATCTTATTGATTTCAATTCAAGTATTTGCTGAGCTTTAAATAATTAGACAGAGGAACCAGTCTTGGACTTTGTGGTTTTAATAACTAGAGACCAGTTTCAGCTTGCATGGCCGTACACTCAAAAGCTCCGGGCCTTTCTCTGAAACCCCCATCCTTAATTAATTTATAACCTATTCTTTGCAAATCTCAATCACTTCATAAATATAGTTAGGTGAATTTTTTTTGGACACTAAAATTTAAGCTTCTTTCATTTTTGCATCGCTACGCCTATAATTTCTCAATTTAAGAGATTCAATCGAGGTCTCAAAACATTTTAAAAAATCAAAGCATTTTTAATGCACTTTTCCAATCAGAGCTGCAAAGGTAAACTTAACCTATTGACTTTATTTAACAAACCTCGTTCCTACTGTCAGTAGTCTTAGTGCATTGTGGTATCTCCATTGCATCGTCCCAAATTCTGTCCACATCTGTAACTTGTAGGACTTGTAACGAAAAACCTTCAAGCCCAAAATATCCAAATGGTATGTTTTACGGAACCCTTGTAACCACAATTAATTAAAACAATCAAATTTTGTACCTGCTAATTTTTATTTACAGAAGTTAGCCACCTTTGACACTGGGAAATTATTTTTAGCCTGCCTTGCTATAACAGCAGCCTCAACACTCCTCACGGAGGCTGCTACCGTCGATGAATGCAAAACGGAAGAGGATGAGTGCGGCTCAAGATATTTCGGAGTTCCTCTAGATCATCAACGAGTCTGCCTAAACGGCACATGCACCTGCAACCCTGACCAAATCTACACCGTCAGTTGGAGCAGAATACAATTCTGCATCCCAAAACTAGTCGACACCCACCGACCCTGTGAAGACAACTCTAATTGTGACCCTCTAGGAGAGACCTGCCTTCAAAATGGTACGAGAACTTGCTGGGAGTGCTCCTTGGGTAGTCTGAACAGATCGAGCGGGGAGTGCGAAGGGCCCTTCCATGGGGGTATCTGTGGAGGGGCTGTATTGAGCCCTTATCTGTCCTATGACGGGGCTTCCTACAGTCGACCATGTCAGGGTGAAGGCCTCACATGCGATCGGGACTCTAAAAGGTGTGCCTGTAAAGAGGGGATCTTATTCTACAACGAGACTTTAAAGGGTTGCAGCCCTCTTCCCAAACTAGGAGACGATTGCAGTTTGTCCAAATCTTGTCGAGATGAGCCCAGCACCTACGGCTTCTCACAGTGCTCTAAGAATAATACCTGCATCTGTGCCTCGGGAATGTTTGGAAACCAGACCAACTATTGCACTCAAAGGCCCACCGGGTGGTGCAGCATCCACGCCCACTGTCCCAAAAATGCTCGATGCATTGGGTACGAGTGTGAGTGCATCCCGGGGTTCGTCGACAGTCGAAACGGGGAATGCTTACGGTTTATGTCCGGGGCGAGATGTGAGCCTCACCCTGATGCACAAACTCTCAAAGCTCTTGAACATCAAAGGCTCAAGTGTATCAATGGAGCCTACAGATGTAAGAAACCTGTGGAGCAGTATTACGATGGTGGACCAGAGGGGGAGTGGCACTGGAGTCAATGGAGACACATTTGTGTTACAGAGGTCGGAGGTGATTGCCTACCAGCTGATGACGTGTGTACTGAAGGATCGTCTTGTGTAGATGTCGATGGAGGATTCAAATGCCAGTGTGACTCGGGATTCTCGAGTACTCCGGAGAACAAGTGTCTGAGACATGAGGATTTCGGAGCTAACTGTACTGATAAACCGTGCAATCATTTTGCTGGAGTTGCTTGTATTGATGAAGTTTGTCAGTGCCCGGATGAGAAGATTGAGTATGATCAAGTTTTGAAGAGATGCCTGAGCCCGGAAGGGTATTTCTGTGGGGCTCTGCCTCTTGGACCTATCGTTGAGGTTGGCTGCCAAGCGGGGTTGAGTTGTGAAAGTTCTAAGGGCCCTCAACTCTCTGGCTTTAAGTGCATCAAGAATGACCAACAACTCGCCAACAAGTCTGAAACTTAGAATTCAACTTTTGTATTTAGCTGTCATTAATTTATTATTTATTTCACACTTTTGACAAGAACTACTTTCATTATATTAAATGTATTGAAAAAGCTCAATTTTAATGTAATTTTAATCTAATTATTACTTATTTGCTAATTAAATAAAAATTATAATGTGTTACTTTATATTACTACCTAATACTCAACAAAAACAGTTAACTACAAGCATTTAGTTAGTGGTCTGGTCTCCTGCACCCTCAACACAACTGGAACACTGCTTGAGGGTAACATGTCAATATCCGTGATAACACAAGTGACCAAATTGACGGGTGTAAAATCATAGCGAATTTTGGCCATGCTTACTCCAAACTTTCGAGGAGCAGAGGCACTGGAATTGTTTAAATCTTCCTCAATGAGCTTGCTGCCACAGCGGTCAGTTTTAAGGCTTATCGTGTTTTCAAAGAATACATCCCGATAGAAAGCATCTGTAGGAGACTTATCACAAAATTTAAACGTTTCACAGAAAAATAATGTCGGGATGTTATGTTGGATAGCACACAGCGCAATAGTTGATGACCCGGCTTGGGACATGACCCCACCAGTTGTGAACAGAGCATGACCTCCTAAGAAAACTTTGTCTACGGCAGAAATAAAAGACATAATACTCGATATTTTCACACAGCTCACGAGCACATTCTTCTTGAAAACTTCTGCCCCCATCATCTCCCGTAACTGCCTATACTGATACAAATAATCTTCGGAGTTGGTGATGACCAACAAAAGCTTGAACTTCGTCCCTTGCTCCCCCGCAAGTTTGAACACATGGTAGATAACATCAGTAAGGCTAAATATTAGGATAGTGTCCCCCTCTGAAATTTTTTCACACCCTTTCTGTGCGATAGCTTCAACGGCTTTCTCCACCTTTTCTTCAATAAAAGTGTCACACCATTCCTCAAGGGTTATCCTATTTTCCTTGTCAGACCGACCTTCTTCTAAACGGCGAATAGCTTCGTTAAGACCGTCAACAGCACTAGCCATTCCAACTGCAAAGGGTCGGCTCTTTTTTAGTCGATCGAAAGAGTACTTGAGTTTTGTGGATATGTCTTGCTTATAGCCCTTGCCCTCAGGGGTTCGGTACTCTCTCACGAATTGTTTCACAGATCCTAAAAGAGCAACCGTTCGTTTGTTTGAACCACGAATCATACCGCTGGAGTACTTTAGACCTAATTCTTGAAATACAGGGTCAATATCCGTCTTATATTCAATGACTATCTCATCATCTAAAGAGGGTTCATTTATCCATCGAAATAACCCCTGGATCCTGCTCACAGGACCGGACTTAAGGGTTGAGATTGAATGAGATACACTAACGTTATCTTCGACACCATTTAAGGAATCTTTGGGAACACTGCTCCTCATGGAAATCGGGGTCTCCATGCCTTTTTTTTCACTGGACTGGACTGTTGGATCTGATTTATGGCTTTCTTTTGGTCTGATGGGAGTATGTCCATCTTTTAATTGTTCAACCTTCTTGTCCGGAGTTCCAGATTTGAGGTTAGAAATAATATTCCTGGCTGAGTCAGCCGGGCCCTTGGAGAATTTAGGGGTCCCTGGTGTTGAGGAGGAGTTGTTCAATGTTTTTGCAGTTTTACCTCCTGCTGGCGTTTTTAACTTGGCCTCTCGCTGAGCTTCTTGCAGGGCTCTCCGTTCAGCCTTTAATTGAGCATTGGTTTTGGGAGATTCCTGGACTCCCTCTGATTTTACGTTGGGTAATACCGGATCTATTTATCAACAATTGATGGAATTAAAAAATTAATATTGCCCTTTTGTAAAATGTTTTTATTGTATATAATAATTAGTTTGGAGTGCTACTTGTCGTTTTTGGAGTGACGAGGGGTTTGGCAACGGAAACGGCGACTACAGGAGTGGAAGGAGTTGAGATTGGAGAAGGTTCAGGTCCACTTCCTTTACTTTTTCTGGCGGCCTTGGCTGCTTTTTTGGCTTCTCTCTGAGCCTTGACATCATCTCTTAAATTAGGGGTGTCCAGAGGAATACTGGGCGGCTTAGTCGTGATTTGTGACACGGTTGGACTTTCAAAAGATGCCTTTTCATCCATGATTATCCGAGAAGACCGGTTATCTAAAAGTACAACAGCTCATCATCATTGAATATTCATTTTTGTAAAGTAATAATTTAGATTTAGTGTTTGAAATCATATTATTTAAAACTTAATCTTGCTTGTTATGTGAGACAAATTAGGTAATCCAAACTATAAATACTTAATACAAAGAAAACCATCAAAACCCAAAGGACTTCATGATGCATGAGGTAATTAAAATAAATCTGTGAACTGAACTGAAAGTAAAACAACAGCATTAAAAAAATTAAGTGCTTTTATGTTTTAGGACAGGCCTCAAAGAAGTTGTTACTAATTTACATATACCTAAGTCCCCACCTGATACTTGGGCTTCTTGAATGTTTTTCAAAACAGCTGAGACTTGACCTTTAATAGATGCTAACATTTCAAGTACTTTGACCTCATCAAGGGGATTCGATTCTTTAGATTCGTCCATACTCAACCCCCTCGATGATATTTTGACTGAGTGTCTTAACCTGAAAACTTTATTTAATATAATTTAATGACGCAATGATATTTAAAGATTGCACATCTTTCTCAGATACTACAATTATCTACCGAAGGTAAATTAACCCAGTAACTAAATCTGAACTCTAATGCCGGCTTTAAATTCCCATTATTATTAAGTGTGTATTCTATAATTCTAGTTCCTTAATACCAGCAGCAGAAAGAAAGGGATTTTCTAGGGCAACATCAACCGGTAGAGGTCAAAGGTTGAAGGTAAGATGATTAATTAGTTATTCACGCTAGGCACAAATTTATTAGCAGCAGCTGGATAACCTGTTTTAAACTTTCGAGGAATTTGAATTTTCGTGCGTTAATAAAGACATTTGCTCAGTATTTAGCTTCTCAGACAGCCCTGCATTATGCATTATTGTCCCACGTACTATTCCTCAACCCCACCGAGCTACCCGATGTCGGGGGCCGTATATACACTCGAATCGGTTGTAGACGAGCACTTCGACATTTAGAGGGCAGTGATCCATCTCCGTGCGTCGATGATGAGCTTAAGTTGATTTAGTCAGAAATGTTCAGAATTGATTTCAACAATATAGTTAGAAATGTCTTTAATTTACCTTAAATTGATCATTCCAGAACTTAATATTTTAATTTAAGGTATTCTCAATCATTTTTGGCTTCAAACCACAAATGTAAAGCCCAACTGACTCGCTGAACGTTCGAGTGCGACCGCGATCACTTAAAATCTCAACGCAACCGAAAAATGTTTGGAATAAAACTTGTGAAAGGTCATCCAAACAAAGAAAACCCAGAACCGAAAGGCTGCTTAACTTATAATTTAGATTTTGGATGACTATGACTAAGGTAATTCAATTTTCAATTCTATCCAAGGACCCTTGTTTTTCATGGTTAGGTCACTGTTATTACTAGGCCACTACGGGCATTCGATGGGGACATGGACATTATGGGCATTATATGGGCAACAACAAATCAATTGGGATTGGTAAATTTCACGATTCCAGAACCAAAAAAATATCGAATGGACAAATTCTGCGTTTAATCAAATCAACTCCAGTATTGACACATTTATATCTCAAATATTTTAAAAGCATATTCATTTATTTGGGCTTAGCCTTTTCGTCAATCGGCTTTCCCCCAGGCTTAGGCTTAGCGTCCAGTGCCTTCTTGTCCCCGGGCTTAGGCTTAACGTCAATTGCCTTGCCACTCTGCTTAGCGGGCGGCTTATTGGCCGCAGGTTTAACCGGAGTTCTACCCTTGGTCTGAGTAGCCTTAGGTTGAACTTTTCTGCCACCTTGGTTAGGCCCCTTTTTGATCCCAGCCTTTGACGCAGATCTGCCCATATTTCCGCACTTCTTATTATGGTTTTGGCACTGAAGACTTTCAGATGTGCCCTTGCAGCAAGGAATGCTCTTGCAGCTTTCGTTCTTCCTTGCGCAACTCGGAATTTTTCTTCCCTTGGCCTTCAAAGTCTGCGTGCATTTCTTGCTCTTCGCGTCACAGTCCATCCCTGCGCAGCATTTAGCCTTCGCGCAGCTGTCGTGGGGACCGGCGCATTTCTCCGCACCCCTAGCTGAACGATGATGTCCACTCTGAAAGTTTAAAAAAAATGGAAAGACTGATTTGATTTTCAAAACATTCTTAGAATCTAAACTAACTTACCATAAAGGAGATGGGGTGATGGTCTGATTCCTCGGCCTCGAGCCCGAGTCCATCCTGGGTCGCAGTGGCCACGGCAACAGCCCCGATAATCACCCATAATGCCACAAGCTTGAGTTCCTTCATGGCGGATTGGGAAATGGGACAAAGCTTGTAAAAATTGCAGGGATGCTGAATTGGTAATGAACAGAGTGAGCTTATGAAATTTTATTATGGATTTTGTTTTTTTCAAATTGGCTTTACTAACAATTGAAGATTCAGGGGGGAGAATAATATAATGTTAGCATAGACAATGGAATAAAACACTTTCTCTGGTTTTCATTTCAGGGTCTGGATTGAAACAGAAAACTTCCTACCATATCAATCACAATAACTCCATTACACTTAGATTCTCAAAACCCACAATCTGCCCTTGAAATTACATGACAATTCCACAGAAGTATTTTCTCTTGTGTTGATGACACGAATTCTTTCAAATTTAATATACACTAAAATAGAAATTATAATAACAATGAGTTTGAATCTGTCATTCATTTCGTTTATTAAAATAGAAAATTAAACATGAATTACTAATACTCCATTATCTTTCTTTCAACGCTCAAATGCTCAAATCAAAACAATTCAATTTAATGGCTTCAAGTCTTAATCCTTATTTTTATGACAAATTCCACCCCAAACATAAATTTCAAGGACAATTTATGTGAACTCTCGAAATTTCCATCCAAATGAAGTACGGTTCGATATAGTTAAGTTATTAGAAACACAATTATACAGTCGATTTATTATAATGCTTTCCAATTTAACGTTTCTAGTTCTTGTGGTAATTTATTTTTATTCAACCTGATTAATAAATTAACGAGTTTGAGGAGATTGAACTTATGAATGGACTTGGACTGAAATGGGCATTAAATATTTTTTATTACGTCTAGTCGGTGATTGTTAAAAAGCCCCCAATTTTCAGTTTTTAACCACTCATAAGGAAAACTTTAAAATCCTTACATATATAGTCAAACGCCATTTTTTAATGCTCACTTTTTTATAACCTCTGCTAACTATAAGTTTTGAAATCGGAGGTCTACTACCATTCTGCAACACGCAGACGGACAGACATCGTTTTTAAGTTTAGTGATAAGGATGCGCATGCGCTTGCTGCAAGGTTATTAGCAACATTAGCTTGACATTCAACTTCAGACAAATAAAATCTTAAATGGTTCCACATTTAGATTTTTGTGTAGACTTTCCAATAAGTTCATTCTTGGTAACTACACACACTTTGTCATAGAAATAGTCGATGTACTCACAGTGCCCCCAAAGCGTCACTTTACTATACATTGTATTTAGATTTATAATTGATAATTACTTATTTGAATAACCTGTTTAAACCATCTTGGGTTTACTAATAGGTGGTGATTATGACGAAGGATGTCAAATCATTATCCAATTCTGACTTGGTGAAAATATTTGGGAAATGCCGGGGAGAGGATACTGGATTAGTTGCCTATGGAACTTCCCTGTCTATAAAACATACCAATTGTTTGTTCCTCAGTTCAGGAAGATACGTAAGCATGGGTTTTTGAATCTTTCCATTCCACAGATTTCAGTCAATCCAATAAGCCTTTTTTCTCCAGTGCCAGATGCTGTGTGTATTAAAAGCGATAGAAGTTGTTGACCAACGGGGTAAAATATACACGGAACAGATAGACCGAATATTTAGAGAAGAGATGCAGAATTTTAAAGGGAAAAAGGAATTTAAACAGGCGGTGATCGGCTGTGCCGCAGTTAATAAAAGTAATAGTTAAATTAAATTTGAATTTTTAAAACACCCGCCAGTCTAAGCTTGCGTTCTTACTTGGCGGGAAATGCAACTGTTTTTAAAGTGTCTCATTTTAGTTACCCTTCCCTAAAGCCCCCTTTCTCGTGCCCCATATTACATGTGCCATGGATCATGACCATTTCCCCGTTTATGATTGATCAGTTAATTAAACTAGTATTTGATATTTTTTATAGGATATAAAGTAATTGACGGGAAATGCAAGACGAGTCGGGAGCTTTTCTACTGTATCGTCAATAATTACACCAAGGTTCGTTATCGCTAGTATTCTAATGAACGTTTAAACTGAAAAACAGGGTTGGAGTTGGCAGGTGAAATTTCAAGTGTAAAATGAAATGAAGAATTTTCAAATCCATTTTTCATGGAAACTATTATTTTTTTTGAAAAGATGCCAACCCTGCTGAAATATCCATATGCTAATGAAAAACTTGATGGTCTTAATTATCCTTTCAGATATGCCAAATCAGTAATGTGGGTCCAATGAATGTAGATTCCCAAAGTAAGGAAGATGCACTTCTATCAAGCCTTATTGGTTTGTGATTGTGGCCCTCTGAAGCTAAAGGTTTCGAGATTATAAGGATACCTCAGAAATGAGCACTTTTCCTCAAGACAATTCCCAAGGAAAATTCCTCATCTGTAGGTTCACCTACCTGTGACCCTGGTGGCACCTTCACCACTAGCAAATTAGGGGAAATTCTATTTATTCTCCTTGATATCAAAAAGCTACATTTCTTTTAATATTTTAATTTTGTAATGCTTAACTTTTAATTTCGAGCCCACACCGGCTCATCAATCCTTTCGTGTTCAGAACAAGACGAAGGAGATGTAAAGTCTAATCCAATCATTAAATTTGAATGCATTTTTTCTTGTTAAAGGCTGAATCGATTCATACTATACAGCTCGTATTAAATAAAACAAGAACCTCTTCCCTTGAGGGCTCGGCAGTTGCTGTTGCACTTTACAATGTAATAATTTTCGCGTGCACTAATCCTGAGAACATACTTAAAGACAAATTTTATAACTCTAATTACTTTACGTAAACACAAAAAGGTAGAAATTGCAAATAGTGTAACTCAAAGAGGGACTCATTGCTCAATTCGGAAGAATTAAATTCTCATAGACTGTTCATCAAAGCCGGTTAAGTTAAAACCATGTATATTAAGTGGTAATTATAATTAGGAACATGTTTAATCCAATTTCATTTTCCTATTCAATTAAATCCAATTAAACCTTTTATCGTAACTGAGCCTCTCTTTTTCGATCAGCATGGCATGCAATCCCCAAGAAATCTTGTATTCGTGTAAAATTGAGGTTTTTAACATAATTATTTAAATATAAAAAATCACAGGTCATTATTTGAGATATTAATTTTAAAACCCTAATCCAATTACAATTTCTGCCAAAGCTTATATATACGTTGGGGAAGGGGATGTGGAAATTTCAGTGTTTTCTGGACCCTATCTGCTCATCTACATATTTGTGAGTACCTTGTAATTGTAAGCAGAGATCTAGAAATTGAAATCCCTCGGTCTCATTGGAAGTAAAATGCCAGGTAGTTAAATCTTCTTAATTAATTAAAGCTAATTTTAAACTTACCCTGGAACGTTATTACATGTTTTTTATTTTCCGAATTAATAAGAGCTAAAATAAATTATCTGTTTAATTTTCCTAGCATCCATGATGACGTGGGTAACAGTTGCCTTGAACGAGGACCAGGCTCTTTCAGCTCTCGTTTTAGGACGTACTTTTCGAAACCTACAGACACAATGGAAAACGGTCGTCCTTACCAAAGAATCCTTTTCTGGCTTTTTAAGGTTAACAAATTTCCATACTCCATGTACTAACCACCACTGACATGTACTATACGTAATTGTTAAAATTTTAAAGCTCCGAAATCTCTGGTATATCGGGTGACTAAAAAAAAGGTGTATCTTAGTACGACAGACAATCAGTTTGGCTACAAAATGAAGGTTGGCACTGAAATGGCAATTTTTTCCTTGAAACAAATGATCTCCTATTACAGTGACAATGACACTCCAGTCTATATTATATATTTAGATGCAACTCAAGCATTTGATAAAGTTGATCATCTGATATTACTGAGTAACCAAACTGTATTACTAATTTGTTAATTCAATGGTTTGATAGTCAACGATTTTTGGTTTGTTGGGGAAGCCATAAGTCCCGATCTTTTTCTGTCCATCAAGGTGTTAGGCAAGATGGTGTCCTTTTTGCCTTTTTATTCGCAATATAAATGGACGAACTTAGCTGTTCACTGAAAAAAGCTGATATTGGTGCTAGAGTAGGTAATTGTTGTACTAATCATCTAATTTATGCTGATGATGTATGTCTAATTACTACAAGTTTAAGAGCAATGTTTTTTTGTTATGTAATATGTGATAATTTGCTAAAGAATATAATCTTATTTTTAACCCTTGTAAAACTGAGTTACAATACTTCACTCCGAACTTTCTGTATCCTATTAAAGATTCCATAGCTATTACCTTTAATAATTCTGTACTCAAGAATAATGTGACTGACTGTTAAATATCTTGGATATAGTATGTCTAACAAATTAAGATACCACAAAGTCATCCTAGATGACAAAGCTGAAATGAGTAAGAGAATATCTGATTTATATATGCGAGCTAATATGTTGCGATGTTTTTTCTATTCAAGCTCGTCTGCTGTGAAATGTAAACTTTTCAAAACATTCTTATCCTCCATTTACTGTTGCAGTACTTGGGATACTGATATAAATAAGCGACATCCTGTTAAAGTAGCCCATAATAACACCTTAAGAATAATGTTTAATCTACCTAGACGTTCTAGTGCCTCTGAAGCATTTGTCCAACGTAGACTGGGAAACTTGTGCTACATACTCTTTAGAATCTCCGCATACTCTTTACAACAAAGGCTTCTTTCAACTACAAATGTAATCTTAAAATCCATCTACGAAAACCTATTTGCAAGCTCGTACAAATGTAAACTTAATATGACATGGTCAAAACTATTGTATGTGTGACTAATTGACTGACTAATTTATATTCTAACTTTAATACTAGTTAATCTCCGTATTCCCTGCAACTTCTAACTCTGGATCTGTACTTCTACTTTAAAAATGGTTGTAATGTGGTCTGTTACCTTGAAATAAATAATATAATAATAAAATAATTTTAGGGTTTTAAAAAAAACACCCCTTTCCATTTAGGTATGTATTTAGGGATAGTTTAAGATTCCTAGGACCTGGTTTATACCCGTGGGGGACAATTAGAAAGAGAAACGATTAAAAATTTGATTTTGTTTTTTAAGGGAAGCGTTGGAGGTGGTTTTTGACGTTGTGGTTCCGGTACCAACGGATCATCTTGAGGGAATATCTGAAGAGGTTTATTGTCGAATTTATGCCTGGAATCTGCCATTTGCAATGCGGTGCATTTTTGTTGAGCCGGACACTCTGGTAAGTAACAAAGTCCGAGAGAAGTCATGACCAAATATTTCTAAAGACTCGACCAACTAATTCCCAGCCTATTAAACAGCTAATTAAATAAAATCTATTTGGATGATTAGATTTTGAAAAACTGTGACAACTTGATGGAGACCCAAGGATTTTTGGTAGCCCTGAATCCGGAGGGGGGAGTGGACACTTCTGTTTTTGTTTATGATCCCTCTTGGCGAAGTTTTCAGCGGTTCTTGGAGATCGTATCAACGAATAGAAACTTACAAGGTATGTTGAACGTTTAAGATAAGATAATTATATGAATATTTATAGCGTCAATACGATTAAAATAATTCAAAATTGATTGCAAAGATTTTTTATCGGATTAAATCTGGTTTCAAAAAAATTTAAATTCAAAATTCATGTCATTTTTAATTATTTTAATATCTTTTCAGATTTGTATAAGCTGTTTGAAGTTTTCTTCGGGAAGGAATTGAATGGGATGGACTGCAAATTCTTTCTGAGTATTGATCCCCAAAGACCTCCACCAATTATGTAAATTCACCTTTGCTGCATAAAAATTGTTTAATCAATTTTTTTTAAACAAAGTTTTCGGTTTTTTAAAGACAAATGGCAGAAGCGTCAATGGTAAGGATTTCTGGGTTAACTTTAAACACCATGGAGGAAACATCGCTCTGTAAGCAATTTCTGAAGGTACGATTCAAAAAATTAAATTAAATTTTTTTTCAGTAAAATCAGTTTGAAGGTTTTAATTGAGTTTATTGTGTTTTAAGCCATTCAAACATATTTTAAATCAATGGAAGGAAACATTTGAAATGGAAATTAAGCCTTTGCTACAAGGAAATCTAGAGGTAAGGGAAAATTTTTTTTAAACTTGCATGAAATATAAATTAATAGCTAAAATCTTAGGCCCCACTTGCCCAAAAAGAAGTACCTCAAGAGCCGATAGCAATCGTCGGCATGGGCTGTCGTCTTCCTGGGGCCAACAATCTCCAAGAGTTCTGGAAACTGATTATCGAGGGTGGAGATGCGATCAGACCATTACCGCTGGACAGACTACCCCAGGGGACAGCAGTAGATCTAGCCAAGGGAATGAAAGCTGGGTACTTGAAATGTCCAATCGATGAGTTTGACGGGAAGTTTTTTGGAATAAGTCCCATGGAGCTGTCTTTCCTGGACCCTCAAACTCGGATCTTATTGGAAGTTTTGTGGGAGGCATTGGAAGATGCAGCTATTGACCCTCAAAGTATCAAGGGAACCGATGCCGGTCTATTCACCGGAACTTGGACTCAAGATTACAAGGAACTCGTCAATTCACGAGGGGCTCAGCCCACTGAGGACTTCTTCAGGAAATACATGGGAAATTCGTTCGGGGCTTCGGCAGGGCGACTGTCCTTCATTCTTGGGGTGACTGGACCAAATATTGCGACAGAGTCGGGCTGCTCCTCATCCATGGTAGCCCTCGACATTGCCTGTAAAAGATTACGACTCGGTGAAACTCGATTGGCCATCGCATGTGGAGTCAACCTTGTTTTACATAATTTTTCTGGGAACGATATGGATTCGATTTGTTCTCCAGATGGACACTGCAAAACTTTTGACGCATCTGCAGATGGATTTGGTCGAGCTGAAGGGTGCGGAGTCCTGGTCTTGAAAAAATATTCGGACGCCATTTGTGACGGAGACAAGATTCACGCCCTCATAAGAGGGATGGGAGCTGCTCAAGAGGGCATCAGTCGAAGTTTAGGGACCCCCACGGTCGAGTGTGAGTCTGGTGCTATGAAAATGGCATTAAAAACCGCTGGTGTTGAACCCTGGGAGGTCAGTTACGTGGAATCTCATGGAACTGGAACACCCGTTGGTGATCCTATGGAA
>JAQFYM010001600.1:0-31329 GCA_034694785.1 Agrenia bidenticulata | reverse complement strand
AATTAGAATTATTAAATTGAAAAAAATAACAAAAAAGATATGAATAAGAACTGCTTGATTTCATCAAAAAAATGCTGAAATTTTTATTAAGTTTTTGTACTGAAGAAGCTGTAAAAGATACCAGAATATATCTAATCTTTCTTATATGTTTATTCGGATATATTTGCTTTTTATTAATATAAGGCATTCATACTAATCAATACTTCAAATTTTACAATAATTACTGCGCGAAGCAGTTTACGCATGTTATATACGTAGTGTTTTGTACAATTCAATCAAAAAAAAATCGACCGTATAGTTTCGCCTGTAGAGTAACATATAAATCGGGCTATTGGTGCGCAAAGCGGAAATTCAATGTCACAGAATGTGTTTTTTTACACTTATCATGATGTTTTTTATAAGCTGGCCTATATCAAGAACCCCGAACAAACAAAAAAAACAGATACGATTGACTTGTATAAATACACGTAATACCATGTATAAAGTTAACATAATATTTTAAATATTGTCGGAAAAAAGGCATGTTTTTCAATATCAAAAAAGCATTAATTGGTCAAGTTTATGCTTTAATTACACTCTTGCATTATATAAACTCTTTATATATACAAAAAGTATATATTGGTAAATATTACAGCCATTGCCGCCTGGAGCTGTTGTTTATAGTAGTTTTTGTGAATTGTGTAAATAAAATTGTGGAATATCATAACCAGAATAAAATACCTTGGTTATAGTCAAATTATACAAAATATATGTCAATCATCAAATAAATTTATATTTTTTGCAAAAAATTAGAAAAGAGGTGCTGCAGCACCCATAGCACCCCCCTGGCTACACCCCTGCCTAGGTTAATCTTTTCTTTAGTATAAAAATAAAAAATGCACGGAAAAGTTTAATTTTTTGGCGCTCCCGGTAAAAAGCTGCTTTATACAGTTTTTATGACAGCAAAAATATGACAGAACTACACTCATTTTTTCCTCAATGTAGAAGCGTATCTATGAATGGGCGCTTGGGGCGCTGGCCTAGAGCCGTCGCATAATAAGGGGGCCCAAAAATAAAAAAAGCACAGATTACAGTGCACTTATAAAATTTACACGTAAAATCTGCTGTTTAGAATACGAAGCAGACATTTGACTTTTTGGGAAAAACTAGTTTTGTCACACTAAATTATTCATATTAAAAAGTTTATCGATAGTACGCATTGATCTTGTGTAAATAAAAAAAAAGGCTATACTTCACTTGTTTTGACTTTTGTACGTGTTGCTGTCATATGTAGCCACAATTAATTACTGGCTACGGATGCATATTTTTTTATTATAAATATTTAAAAATGAAAAAATGACATTTAAAAACATTAAGTAATTCAAAAAAGTGCAATAAACGAGTTTATTTAGACATATATGTACGAAGCAGCGAAAAAATCTGTCCACTTACAGCATGAGTGAACAAAAGCATAAAAATTATAAATTATTTCAGGTTTTGCAGTTTTAGTATTGCTTCTGTTACATTTATTTGTGAGTGATCTGTAATTTGTAAAAAGCCTGGCTAGTTAAGTCTGCACGGGGTTTTTTCTGGTTTACTTGTGTTATGTTGACTTTTTTCTGGTTTTCATGTTTTTTTGGTGTTTGGTAGTTTGCCTTTTTTTGCAATATAATTAGCTTTATAAGGTTTTTTTTATACAAAAAAGGTGACGTAAACAGTATATAGCAGCTTACTTTTTGTAAAGTTTTTTATATTGCAATACATTATTTCAATATACGTGCAGCGTATTTATCTGTAGTAGGATTACTGTCTTTCTTGAAAAAAAAATCCCAAAAACTGTGGTTTTTACAATTAAAGTTTTTGTGTTTTTTGTGTAGTTTTTTTACCACGAATAAACCTAAAAACAGTATTTTTTTTTTTATTCTTAACTGACTTAGTGTTAAACAGACTTTAAATTTTAGATGTTCGCCTTTCTATAGAACGGATTAATAGTCTTGAAAAACGAAAAAAAAATAACAATGAGCAAAATGCTTTTTGCTTTACCTGCAGAACTGCATAACACAAACTAAGAAACTTTGACCATTGGCAAAATTGACGAAAAACCCAAGATAACAAAAAAAATAGGTTTTTGGGGTTTGTATTGTATTCTACCAACCCAAGGTATTATTGCATGTCTGCATCAAACGCAATATATTTTAGGTAAATCGTATTTATCATTTTTTATAGCGAAATTTGCACAAAAACCACATTTACTTGACTCAAACAATATTTTTTGCAAAAAAAAAGTATTGCTTTAGATAAAAAGTATTTCGTAACAGATAGTTATGCCTTAGAAAAGCTTTGACAACCTGGTTTTTGTACTAGAATACAGGTTCTTTGTCATAATTTGATCTATAGATTTATAAAAAAAACTGAATAAACAAAAAAAAGTAAATTTTTGAAAAGAAGCAATACAAAAAATTAAATTCACATTTTCTGTGGGGAAAAAAATTTTGCGCCAGGGGCCCCAAATTCCTAGATCTGCCCCTGCCTATATCCTCTAGTTTTCTAAAATGGCAATTAACTTCTAATCTTAACAAACCAAAAAAAAACTAGTAAAAAAAATTAAACGCCAAAATTGCGTGTGAAATATGACAAGGCTGTGTTTTAGTATAGTTTAGTTTTTGTCTTTATTGTGTAACTTATGAAAATACCAAATGTAAATTACAGGACCTCTATAAACTGTAATAACACATTAACTGCCTAACGTTATATTAAAAACTACAGCGAGGGCAATCTTGTCGTATTTGCGGTTAGTATTTTACACCAGGTTGATTTCTGTACCCAAACTGAGTGTAGATCTTATATATTAATGGTTTTTTCTTTCTTGCAAAAAAAAAGTCGTAACAGACGTAGAACTAGTTAGATTTATATGCTGCAGCGTTGTATGTGCTGTATGTGAATTTAAAGCGATTTTAACTTAAAAAATGTTTTTATATCATGTTATTGTACTACTATCTACAACTTAACCATTTTTTTCTAGTCTCTTTAAATGTTAAATTTTGGATAGGGTATACTAATATTTTTAAATACCCCTCCTAGTAAGAGAAATTACGGTTATTGTAAAAAACAAATAAGAACTACGCAAAAATTAACCTTTTCTATTATACAACCAAAGTCAAAACCTAGTGTTTGCAATAGATTTGAACAAATGTAACCTAACCAATTAGATACATAAAATAAAAAAATTAATAAAGACAAATATAGTATGTTTTTAGGTTAACACTAAAACAGGAGCCAAGATCACGGGTTTGCCCGTAAACCGTGGCAAAATATGGAACCGGATCGTGCCTTACAATTTTTGTTTCTCTACCCATACAGGTTATGAATGCTTAAAGAGTATTATATTTATATCTAGTACAATCAGGTAATTCAGTTTTTTTAAGATGTTAAAAAACTTGCATTTTTTTTCTATGATATGAAATTAGGTAGCATATACGTTATATTTATTGCCAGTGCATCATTACTGTCAAAAGTCACATTAGATAATATGATTTGTACTTGCTGCATACATTCGAATCTACATCCAAGAGTAATTTATTAACAAATATTTTGTTAAAAACTACTTATTACAAATCAATGCGGTTTTCTAGACAAAGAGTTTTTTTTTTATGTATTATCGCTATTATAAATTGCATTTTTAAACGTTAATCATTTTTTTTGCAACAGTAAAAAGTATCTTATTCAGATTTATATATATTGTCTGCATACAGTGCCAAATTGAAATTCAAAAATTTATACTCCCTCTGTACCAAAAACTTGTCCAGTTTCTTTTATAATTTAGTTTAAAAAAACTTGTCTAAGTCTATTTTATATGCATTCATATATAGATGCATCATAAAAATATTACGTAGACTAATTAGAAAGCTACTTTACAAATTTAAATAATAATTTTAGTGTAAAACTTCACTTTCCGTGGGTCTTTCTTGTATGCGCAGCTGCATTTTTTTTAAAGACAAGAAGCATGAAATAATGCCATAAACTCAGAAAGTCTGTTATTTACGTATAAAATACTCGATATGAATATAAATGCTCTTAGATTTATATTTGCACGAGTTGCGCTTTTAACATGTCTATTTTCGACAAACTTTTATACAATATTAAAAGATTTATGGTTGAAAAATAAAAAATGTAGCAGTATAATATTACTTAAATACACCTTCAAATATTTAATAGCTTTTATTTATATTGGTATGCCATATTCATTACATTTTTGAAACTGGACAAGTTTTTTGGTACGGAGAGACAGGGGCGTAGGCAGGATGCATTCAGTGGGTGGTTATTATACAATGGGGGCTAAAAATTACATTTCGTGAATTATGTGATCATAAAAAAAAATGTTTTTTGTATGTTTTAAGAGAAAAAAAATATCAAGGGGGGGGGGGGTTATGCTCAATTTTTTTCCCCTAAATTTAGGCAGCCCCATAAATTCAAGCGTGTCTAAAAAAAATGGAAGAGGTGTTTTGTCGCCCCTGCCCCCCCCCACCGCCTCGCCCATGCGGAAAGAGTATCGCGTAAAAATAATTTCGTATTTGTAAACTAAATCTTTTATGATGAAATATCTATTTCTCTGACTATTTAATCATTTTTTTGCGATAACAAAACCAGTGTATATGTATTTTGCAGTCGTTCATACTTAAAAATACAGTGTAAAAGGTATTGATTTGTATCAGTTGAGCCATGAAATCTGCCAGTGTGGCAAGGCAAACTCAAAGTACTATTTTACATCACTTTTGCTGTTTGCAACCAAGCATGGTATTTGGCGTCTGCCAAGCGGCAATATCGGATTTATGCGATTATAGGTAACAGGTATTTGCATTTCGATAAAATATAAAAAACTGCGAAAGCTTGTTGCTCGATTAAAACGACCTACGGTCGATCTCAAATATAGGAATGAAAAAAAAATACATCATAGTAAACTTGAAAAAAATGTCTCTTCTTAATTGGAAAACAAACACTTGTAATTTTTAGTACTTGAAAAAAAATGTATCTAACAATTCAGAGTATCCGGAAATCGAAATACTCGATACATAAAAAATTACGTATACTCGGGGTACGAACACTATAAATATCAAATACTTGGTTTCCTAATGCTAAGAATTTTAAAAAAAAAACTTTAAGATACTTAATAATCGGATGACCAGGGCTTCCAAAAAAATAATTGCCGCATACAATTATTGCAATACTATTGATTGCAATTTGTTTTGGAATTTATACTTCATATTTTTACAATATTTTTACTGTTTCAATGACAGTTTAAAATGTAGAAATAGTGCATTTCTTCTTTTAAAATATTGAAGTAAATACAGCGCAAAAATTTTGCCGGACAATAATATTACATAATATAACCAAAGGATAATTAATCTCTGCTCCTGGTTTTTATTTGTTTTCACTGATAAAGTATATCTTGAAGAAAGCCTAAAAGTAAAAAGTATACTTGGTATTCCTACATTTAGAACTCCCATATAGTTTTTTGGCCCTTAATAGCTTAGGTCAAACAAAAAGAAAATGAAATTGACAAAACATATTTGATAGTTCTTTTTTATATGTTATTGAATTTTATTGTCGATAAAAGATCCATTAAACATGTTGTTGTTTTATACCCTAACTATAGAGCAATACAGGAAACTAAGAAACAAAACTAAGATATAAATCTGGTAGTATATTACTTTTATATGTTTTTACAATTAACGTGTTGATTTTATTTTTGTATAATTTTCCTTCTAAAGAAGTCTATAATATAAATTTTTCGATTTTATATATAAATTGCAAAAGTTCGATATAGAAACATATATTAACACTACGATCAGTAACGATTTTTTTTGGAAATTTTTTTAATATAATTTTATTTTTATTCTATTATTATGATTTTATACTTCTTTATTTTATATAACATCAAGCATTTATTAATACGACAATAAAGTAATGGTAATGATCAATTTATTTTGTTTTTTCTTGTTTTGTAATCTGGCTGTTATGTCACCCCGAGTAAGAGCGGTACCGAAACCTTTTACAGGGTCTCCACATAATGCAATTACCTGTATTTTTATTGTACAAATTATATAGCAAACATACAACAAAGTATATTTTTATTAAATCTAAAAGAAAAATAGCTTGATTTGTATTTTTTATTCAGTTTTTGTAGGAATATTTTAATATCCTTTAATTTTTATTATTTTACTTGCCTTATTTTTTCAACCATTATAATAAACGTGACAATTACGCAGAACGCTCAATTTTATTCTACCACAATATTCGTAAGCCCTGCCGATGACTGTTTTTTTAGTAATTAAAAATTTTGATTCCCAGAAGTGTTGAATAATCCTGTTCAGAAGGCTCGGAGTTCATTGAAATTTTTTTCGGAATGCTTGGATTGTCTTTCCAAAAAATCACAATATTGCATATATTTCTACTTTTTCTAGGAACAGTAGTTATACATGTATACAAACGTATTTTTTAAAGTACAGTCCTTTGTATATAGTTAACTCTTTATTTTTTAATGTCCTGCTCTTTATTGTGTTTTTTTTGCAATGTGTTTGTACTGCATTGTACTTTGTTATACACATCATGCAACTAAAATTAATACGTAAGACAACAAAGTGTTTATAAATTAATATATATTTTTTACAAAACAGTGTAACTAATGCGTTGAATTTGACAATACTTGTTGTGCATATCTTAAAAAAATAAAAAAACTTACCAGTTGAATTTACACAAGTTCGCGTTGTTAAAGCCAAAAAAAAACGTAATATTATCAGTTTTTTATATTTATATTTAGCCAAAAACAAATAATTTTAGCAAAATACGTAGCAATCTAGACACGAGTTTATTTTGTATCTAATTTGAATTATTTAGATATTTGCTTTTATCAATATCATTTTTATTTTGCAATTCGCACTGCAATTTTATTACAAGCTAGGTTTGACGATAATACCTAAAAACAAATGTGTTTATATATTACTGTACTAAAACGGAATAGCCATTGAGGGCAGATGAACCCACGTGCTGTCCGTGAAAAAATTAGCCTACATTTAAGGTGGTCTTTTTTTGGGGGGGGGGGCAAAGAAAAAGCTTCAAAAAATATTTTTTCAAAAGTTTTTTTCATATTTTTTAAATTAGGGTTGGATTTTTATAATAAAAATAGAAATATTGTATTTTTTAGTTGTCGTAAGATTATTACATGTGCTCCCCTAAAATAATTCCTAGCTACGCCACTGCTGTACCTAAATTTTTAAAAAAAAAATTGTGATGTAAGAATGCTTGTTGCATTTAAGTCAATGTTTTAATACCACATTGTTTATTTAATTCTAGTAAAAAAACGTTTATGTACAGAAAAATTTAAATCCGTAAAAAAACAAAAAGGTACTCAATAAACATAAACTGTATATACACAAAAAAAGATTGTGTATTACAATAAAATAACATCATCGTATTTTTTGACGATTATATACAATGCATAAACCAAGTTAGACTTGAATTCGATAATTGTGACGATTGCGTATAGTCTCGACATTCTTTTTTTCACGTCATTGATTTGCAACTAAGCTGGCCCATTTGCAACAACTTCGCTATAATTATAACTAGAAGTACGTCGATTGCATAAAATCTAAAGCCATTGCAACAAATATTGCGGTTTTGGCATTTTAGTATGAAAAAAAAACTATTTTACAAAAAATAAAATTTTAAATTAACACAAATAACCTCCAAACAAAATACATCTTGAAGCAACATATTTAAGTATAATAAGAGCTATAGTTTTTACAAAAATACATGAAAACGAAATGTAAAGGAACCCTTGTAGAAAATAAAATAGCATAGTTTTTTACTTTTTGCGTAGTTTAATTAAAGTTTTTCTATAAGATTTTTAATATAAAGTATTTGTAAATGTACTTGTTGCATACAACAACACTAGTTACCACAACGTTACAACAGTTTTCAGTTACGAAAAAAAATGGTTATGGTTTACGGACTGTTGCTTTGCATAAAATTTATATTTGTGTTACCAAAAAATACAATTAAGGTAATTCTATTTTTTTATGTCTTTCTTTAAATGCATTCGTCTAAAATCTACTTTTGACATTTATTCTTGCACTTTTTAACGTTAAAACGACCGGTCTACTATTTTTTCCGTAGAGTTTTTTAGTGTAAATTGTTAAAATACAAGTTACACATGTTAAAAATATTAAAATTGTTTTTATGTAAAAATCATGTTTTTGTTTATCTTGCAATTTATAGTGTTCCCTATCATACATGTCTTTTACGCAACCATGTCGACGTGTTTGTATTTTTAATCGACAATGGGCAATCGATTTTGACTGTCTGTAACCAAGCTTGACTTAGAGTACTAGTTGTCGCCATTGGTGTAACCAAGCTCGTATTAGAGCAATTAAGCTCGTCTTTGTCGAAAACAATCTTAAGTGTATATAAAAAAGATCTTCTTGGGCGATCGACCTCGTCTTAGTTGCTGAAAATCCAGTCAAAATTAATTTTATAACTTATTTAGATGAAAATTAGGTAAATCATTACAAAAAAACGATTGTTATATATTATAGTATGGGCTCGAAACGGTTTTAATTTCGTATTGTAGCCTTTGCATGTTGAATAGTTAAAAAGGTACGTGAATATGATAATTTGACTAATTCTCGCAACATAATAAAAAAGAAAACTAAAATTTATAATACAACCTAAAGCTTCTACGGCAGCATAACATACTTTTTTACATATGAAACATTATAATGGCACAAAAAAAAATACTCACGGTAAAACTGATACTGTAATTAATACCATTTATTTATTCCAATTATTTAAATTATTTCGTTTCGAATATTACTTTTAATTAATTTGACGAGTTTGAATGAACTAAGACGAGGTCGTCACGCGTACACGACTTTTTTTGTGACACAGTCGAGGCTGTATGCAAAAAGACATGCTTGATTGCTCTTTTCGAGCCTGGTGTCAACACTGACGATGTAAATCGCGCCAAGTCGAGTTTGCTTGCTAGAATTCGAGCTTAAGCGCAGACATTCGCATATGCTTGCACTTCGTTCGTATTGAATGCAACAATGTCAACGATTATGGCAAAAATGACGAGTATGATTGCGAAACCCTATAAGTAAGTTGCATTAAAAGTCTTTTTGAATAAAACCAAGTTTTCTTGCGGCGAAAATTTTTATCTTTTTAGCAATGCTTTTAATTTATTTTAGTTATTTTATACCTAGATTAATTGTAAACACAAAGGATTTGACTAAAAAATGTCACGTTAAATTGCAATCAAGCCGATTTCTGTTTCACATATGTCGATCGCTATAGATTGGTCTGTCAATAATAAGTCGCGGTTGATATCATATCTCGATATTGAAAAGACATGTCAAGGTTAGTGCTTTTTTAAAAATATGTCGAAAAACCCTTTTTATTCATTGTAACTTATTTTAAAAAAGTAATAAGAGATAGTAAATTATGAAAATGGTTTTTTGTGATGAATTTTTCTCCTCGTCTTTTTTTAACTATTAATTTTTTATTGCTAAAAATTTTCCTATTTTTTGGTTTTTTTTACGAAAAAAATCAAGTCACACTAGTTATAATAAAAAACAGTACGTACAAAATACAAGACTTGAAAACAAAAAACCCTGTATAAACCATGATTAATTATACATGTTTAGTGTTTTTTTGTACAAAAAAAACAAAAAAAGTCTATTTTTTACTGCTTTAAAATTGTATAAACGGTATTTACCTACCTACAAAGATTAATATGTACCATTTTATGCGCTATTGTTGTTTTTATGGTGTTTCATTGTAAACAAAAAAGCATGAATACTGTATTCTTCTACATATTGTAGCCAATTAACATATATAAACGTATTTGCGCGCATCATATGACCAAAATTTAACATACGGGTATTTTTTAGTAAAAAGTTTTTTAAAAGGTATGAAATTAAGTTGTTTTGACTAGACATAACAAAGGTTATTAAGTCATTATATTATTTTATGTCTTATTTTTACTGCCTCGAACCCCGTACGGGTCCCGTACACCGTAGCATAACTGCGTGCAATGTTAAAAAGCTTGACCCGTGCGGGTTCCTGTCCCTGTTCATGACTCAAAAAAATAACATGTAAAAATGTTTTCCTGGTAAACTCCAGAGGAAACCTAAAAAAGTACGGAAATTTCCTTAGGATTTACGTAAAAATTCGCATACGAAAATATATAGAATAATCACAAAAAGCTTAAACTTAAAATATAAAATGGAAAGCATACATAAAGCCAAAATAAGACTCTCTCATTTTTTGAAAAAAAGTTTATGAGGAAAGTGTGCGATTTTTTTAGTTTTTAATTTTGATATAAATATGAAAAATCTAGAAAAAAAATTGTTCTTGCATTATAATGTAATTTTGATGCTTTTCAGACGTTTTCGCAAAGAACGGATTTTTAAGTATATATTTCCTTAAACGTTACAGATAGATTGATAAAAATTTAGATTGATTAAATGGACATATTGGTGACCAAAAGGTTAAAAATAAAAATAACGCTGCGTTGTCCAAAATTTTATAATCTCGAACCTAAACAAAGAAAAAAATATTATTGCGACCCAGTTTTATAAACAAAAAAATTATTAATTAAATTTCAACGGCATAAAAATTTTAGATGGTTTTACAAAAAAAAACGCAAACCCCAAAAAAAAATCTCGCGACCCCAAAAAAATCGCGATAAGAAACTCTTATCCCGGTTTCTCAAGATGGCGCCTATAAAATTTATTTTTTACATCTTGGTATATGAAACGGGATTCCGGGATTCCGAGATCCCGTAGTGCAATAAAACTTTATAGCTTCATATATATAATAAAACAGGAAGTATTTTTTATCTATTATAAAATAATTGAAGCTTTATCTGGAATATGTTAAGTTTTTATTTTGTATTGCAAGTACTGGCCATAAACATTTTTTTGCCATAATTAATAAAAAAAATGTTTATGCTTGATATTAATCGCTTTTTTTACTGAAAACTTGTTGTATTTTGTTTGTTTCGTTAATAGATGATTTAAATAGTGACACTTCATTGAATTCCGTATAAAAATACAAAAATATGTTTTTTGCCTTATTTATGTGTGCCAAAAAATGTATAGTTTAAAATTAAAAACAAAATACGCACAATCATTTATTTAATATATCAATATGTGTATTAAATATTTTACCGTAACCAGAATCGAGTTTACTGCATAATGGGTAGTTTTTTGGTGTCTAGATAGCTGTAAAGCAAAACCTTTAACAAATAACTTACGCATGAGTCCGTAAACCCGAGGGTCGAGCCCGGGTTTTTTGCGACTTTTTGCTTATTATTTTCCTCTGGGTAAACCCCGGGGTAAAATATTTTTCTTTTGTTTTCTTTGTAAAAATGCGTGAGTTCATAAAAAAAAACTTACATAAATTTACCCATAAAAAAAAATGAAGATTCTTTTTTTATTAAAAAAATTCAAGCTTATGATCAATTGATATTACGCCAGAAAACTGATACGGACAGTATCAAATAACTTTAAAAAATAAATTTATATGGTTCATATAACAAACCATTAAGCCAGAAAACAAAATAACTATCAAAAAGGTATACCTCTATAAAGATCAGGCACATTTTGCTTTTTTAAGGTAGTTGGGAAAAAGGCAAAATTTCATTGCAGGAAACTAGAGTAAAGACGTTTACAAGCTAAATATTTAAAAGCCTTTACCTATAAAATCTGGTCTTTTTGTCTAAGAGGGTGATGTGACTTTCTTTTTCTATTTTGTAAGTAGAGCTGCAAAACATTTTATCTAAAGTTTTCTTATCGGTTTTTTCAAACTAAAAAATTAGCGCAATAAAAAGCATATTTTTTAAACCTAGTTGAAGCTAACAGTTTAAAGCAAATATAAGTGAAACACAAATAGTTTATACAAAACTAGTTTTACTGACAAAAATATACAGTATTTATTTGAATTTTTGGACATCTGTTTAAGTTTTTTATTTTGTGTAGATATAAAATAATTTACACGGGGCATTATAAGCCTATCTGTAAATTACTTGGGTATTATTACTCTCTGTAAAGGCATTTTTAGCGTGATTTTAGCTTTAATAAGTTCTATTATGTCAACAATCTAGATGATACTAAATTTTTCAAGTTTAATACAAGCCAGCAGTATTTTTTACAAAATGATAGAGATCGTATAACCGATTGGTTCTTGATGGAATAAAAGTTTTCTTCAAGTTAAATCACGGTGGCAGTGTCATCTAAGCGATTGTGCGAACTGTCCAATAACACACAATATGATCTCAAATCAAGCATTGCGCAAGAATAAGCTTCGAAAGTCGAGTTACAGGCAGGCATATGTATGGTAGACAGACATGGGCTGCCTGTAGCGACAGTCCTGTTTAGCCGTTTTTTGGATGTTGAAGGATCTTTAAGCGAGTAGCTGTTATCGATCCCAGAAAAAGTTAGGCTCGGGTCGGATCCCCACGTCGCCTGGCACCATAGACAACTGGGTGTACGAGGCAAGTGTACACCGTATATTAGACACTGAAAAAACGACTAGTTTTTTTAACAACATGTTGAACAGTTCAAGATGCAACTTAATGGCCTATAGTTTTTGCGTGCATATAAGGCTTCCGTTTTTAATTTATATATTGTTCGCAGAAAAAAGAAAGTGCTTGTTGTCATTTTATGTTCTGGTAAAACTAAAAAAAGTTTGCGAACAACGACACCAATCTAAACCAAAAAGCTACCTTTAAAATACGCGATTTATATGCGCCACATTATACGTGACTGCTTGGCGTTTTCCTAATGCCATTAGACGAAAAAAGGTAAATATAAATCAAACCAGAAGAAAATATTAGTTAAACATTGAGGCCTCAGCTTTATGTATGTAAAACGCTGAATGAAAGGTAAATCTTGTGAAATAAGCCTGTTTTTCTTTTTTGGAATTTCGGCTTAAGGGAAGTCAGGTTTTGAAGAAAAAATTGTTATAAAAATATAAAAAATAACAGTAAACTTACTACTTGTTCGTAGGTAAATCTCTTTGTATGTATTCCAACTGAGAAAACTTGTTTTTAATGGGTTTTTTTGCACAGAAAGCTTTTATACTTAGAGAAAAAACGTATAAAAAAGTTGATTGTACAGAAGCATAAAGAACCGTGATTTAAGATAATGCATATATCCAGTATATATTATACGATCAGATTTATTTCGCAATGTATTGATAGTATACAAAAAAGACCAAAAAATTACGCAAACTTTGGTATCTAAGATACAGCTCCTCACAAATACAAAATATACAGCAGCAAACTTTTTTTTCTGTTGTTTTGGTTGCATTTTTTGATAATTTTACATCTAAGATATTTTAATTTAGATTTACTAACAAAAAAACGGATATCGTAAATATGAGTTGTTTGTAATTAAATATTCCGTGGCAGAAAAAAAGCAATAAACACGATAGTGGTAGTACCATATGTCTATTGCGGTATTTTTTTTATCGATTGAACTTTTAAAAACAAAAATTTTAGCAAAGTAACAATGGAATATTTAGATATCCTTCATGAACACGCGCGCAAACAACATTTCAAACGCAAAGATTGCTCAGGCTCTTGTTACATTAAAAATTTTCTAACATAGCCATACGACATATAATGCATATAAATACAGAAATGATTAAGAGTTACAATAAACCAATTACAAAAAAGGACATGCACGTTCCGGCATCAAAAATTTCTTAATATTTTTTTTTATAAAAAGCTGCCATTAAGTTTTTTTTACATGATTGAATAGTAAAAAGTTTTTTAAAATTTTTAACTTAGTAATGGTCGTGTCTACGCGCATCCTTTAACTGCCAAAAATTTTTCGTATGATTTGTACCGTACTAAAAAAAAACGGGCCCAGTGTTTTCCCTGGGGCCCCGGGGTATGCAAAAAAAATACTGAAAAAAACCCCGGGTTTTTTCGTCACCGGGGTTTTACAAACCCTTCTTACGCCATGTGTCTATAATTTTTTGGGTAAGATATTAGACAAAGGTTAGCTATTTAAAAGTTTTCCATTTACAAAATCTGCATTAAACATTTATTAATTAGACACTTATAGATATTATTTTGCATAAGTAAAAATAGTTTTAAAAAGTGAAAAGATTATGTTTTTGCATGTCTGCTTACAAAATTTACCACATATAAGTCCGCGCTAAGACCATATCCACGCATAAAACTCAAAAAAGGAGTATAAAAATATGCAAATTCTCAAGAAAACTCCACTTTATAGTAGATTAATTGATTATAAATTGTAAGAAAGGAACTGAAGTACAGACCTAAACATTAATTTACAATGTATTTTTTCATTTAAAATTATTATAAAATAAAGAACATTGTTTACTGCGTTCTTCATATTTGTAAAACTAAATTTCATCTAAACATATAAGTGTTTTTTTACAATATTATTTACGTTTTTTGCAATTAAAACAACTTCGTATTATAAAACAATTAAATATACACAAGCAATTTTTTTTATTGATCTCGCTGTTTAATTTAAGTTATATTTTTACACAGCTAATTGTAACTATATAGTATGAACAATACCTGACTCAACAACATCTACAGGGGTGACCAAATGCCCTTTTTTATATTAAATGCAGGCAAAAATTTAAAACATCGATTGTTTGCATTTTAAGTGACGTTTTTTCCGCGATTTTGTTTTTTTATATAAAAAAAAATTGTTGCTGTGGGTAGTTAATATCGAACTAGATATATTTTGCATTATGCACATATATTTGCGGCATATAATAAATTATTTGTACAAAAAATCATTTTTTTTATAATATTAAAACGCAAAAAAGTAAATAACCGCAGATTTTTGCAGTTTTTTATTGCATTTTGTTCCCCATAATAATATATATCGAACGAACAAAAACGTATTAAAAGTGCAGTGTAATCTAATCTTGTAGATTTTTTTAGTGTACATTTCTAGAATTGATTATAATTTCCGGCATGTAAATTCGGATCATTAAGTTTCAAAATTTACGGATGGCAAAAATAAGCTCGTAAACACTATAATAAAGTATATAGATTAATTTTAACAGTACATTGCATTGTCTGGAATAGAATATGTATGGCATTTAAGTCCCTTGATATTCTTATCCCGTTTTAGCGTGGTACATTTTACCCTCTCGTGGTAATTTTACCTCGACCCTTAAAAATATCATGAATTTAGGAAATAAAAAATAAAAAATATGCATTTTTATATTTTGCAAATTTTTGGTATAGATTCTTATCTTTATTATCTCTTGTAATATCTTATTTACAGAAAATTGCATGTTTTTTGATTTATGCGTTAATAATGTTTAGACATTAACAAATTTGTTTTATGACGTTATTCATAGTATTTGTATCTTTGAAATATTTTTCTAAAAAAAGTTAAATTTTATGATTTTAAAGAAAAAAATAAGATTTTGTGAATATAAAAAATAAATTACCCAATTTTTACAAATGCATCTTTTGCATTTTTTGATTTTTCTAAAAGCTTTTTTTTTGTAGGGTAATAGTACCACGATGGAGACAAATACTATTGTGGTATTTTTACCCCCTTTGTCTCGACTTTTGTCTTTTTTTGTAAAAAACTTTTCACCATCAAAAAGATCGTATACGCAGAATAAACACAAAATTGTTTTAATGTACATGAAAAATATTTTTTAGGGTTTTTATTTATATATATATAGCCGTTTATACATTCCATGAAAATCATAGAATAGTTTATTGTAAATTAATAACAAAATTTGTAAAACTTGCTTAAAAGCAAATGAAAAGCTATATTAAGATGTTTAATGTATATCAAAAGATCTGATACAAAAATTAAAAAAAAAGTCACCGAAAGAATACTTTTTTTTCTTGGTTTTAATCTTTTGCTGAGTTTATAAAATAAAAAAATGGCTTTTTTTTTTTTGCTTTTAGACAAGTTTTACAAACTTTGTTATTCATTTTGAATTAAATATTTTATGATTTTCATGGCATGTAAAAACGGCTTTATATATACCGTAATTATTTTCTTAAGAGCGACAATTTTTTTTTTCTAAATTAAAAAAATTACACCAAAAACGGATTTAAAACTTAATAGTATTTTGTATAATGAAAAAATAAAAATACAGATATTACAATAATTTAAATATGTGCACCCCAAGATTTTTAAATTCCTTAATCAAACACCCGTATTAAGTTTTATACTACTGTCGCTCTTAAGGCGTTGTCGCTCTTAAGAAAATAATTACGGTAAATGGAACCACCAAGAAAATATTTTTAATGTACATTGACGCAATTTTTTATATTTATGCTGCGTATACGATCTTTTTGATGGCTCAAAGCTTTTGACAAAAAAAGACAAAATGTCGAGACAAAGTGGGTCAAAGTACAACAATAGTATTTGTCTCCATCGTGGTAATTTTACCCCTCAGAAAGAATCTATAAGAAAAACAAAAAAATGCAAGGCCTGCATTTTCAAAAGTTGGGTATATTTATTCTTTATATTTAAAAAATATTATTTTTTTTCAGGTAAATTATAAAATTAACTTTTTTTAGAAAAAAAATTCAAAGGTACAAATACTACGAAAAACATCGTAAAACATAGTTGATAATATACATTCGATCACTGTTAACGCATAATTCCAAAAACATGCATTTTTAGTTTTTTAAACTAATACAAGAGATAAGAACGATAAGAATTTATTACAAAAATATGCAAAATATAAAAATATATATTTTTGATTTTTTATTTCCAAATTCATCATTTTTTTTCGGGTTGGGGTAAAAGTACCACGCTACACCGGGATATGAGAACCCCTACTCACGCCCATAGTTTTTGTGAAACGCTGTTATAACGCCTGATATAAAAACATTATAAATAGTAGTGTCGTTTTTACATAAAATTTACTTTTACTTTATGTTTTCTATTATATAAAAAATATTAATGCATTATATACATTTAAATTTCTATAAAATAATTTGGACGTCGTTAAAGCACTACATATGCTCGAGCTTTCTTCCATTGAAACATTGTTTAGATAAAATCGTGAGTCGATGCATAAAAATATATTTTATGACAATATTAATTTTATTATTGTGTTTTTTCTATATGATCCATGGTTTTTATCACAAAAACTATGTTTTCATCAAGCTTATGCATCATATCATTTATCCTGAAATCAAAGGTTGTACTATTTTTCTCGTACATAAAATATCCATATCTCTCGTGTATTTCATCTGAATAATCCCGCAAGAAATAAAGTGAACACATAATTGATTCGCATAATTTGACCCCCTTTTCATCGCAACCCTCTTCTATACCATCAATAATTACGCCAACCAGCTTACCATAATTATCGATCATCTTTATAAATTTTTTGATTCTTTTTGCACGAACTGAAAATCTAGCATCTCTTTCGTATTCTATAAATACTTTGTAGTTTTTCGCGAAGCCATTCAAATAAGAGTGAAAGTGTGAGTTCTTTTCCGTTCTAAGATATTTATAACAAAAGTATTTATAAATATCAAACACATAGTCATATGTTACTCTTCTGATGGTCTTTAATTTACCTACTGTTGTTTTAACCACAATTGCATGCCCAATTTTATTGCCGTGTTTTTCCCGGGAAGCTGTTATTAGCATGTTCTTGATAAGATTTAAATTTTTAAAAAGCGTGATCATGTTTCGTATTCTATATGCAGTATCTTTAGATAGTTGCTTGAAGTCCGTTATTTCGCGCTTATATTTATCAATATTCTTCTTAGCAATCACTGAGGACTCTTTTTCGATGGAATTCTTTCGGGTTTTCCTCTTATATATTCTTATTATGATAAATATAACAATCGCTACAATTACAGCCATCGTCGCGCATACAAATATTTTCATCGTAAGCTCTTGTTATTAGAGGGCCATAAATTGGATAGAAAGAACCCCTTTTCAATGTCTAATTATAAGTCTTATAAGGGGAATTACGGAGAAAATTTAATTAATATTGAAATTATTATAGATAAAAATAATAGCGAGTAGCTAATAATTGTTTAGCAAATAATTATAAATACATTTTTTAATCATTGGTGATATCATGGTATATAATAAACTTAAATAAATTGCCGATAATATGGGTCCTAGCCCCTTTTTATTTTTTTATTTCATTGCATACTCAATATTAGTTGTAAAAAATAAATGTATTTGTAAAGGCGAAAATGACACGATAACAAGTTTGAATATAAGAAGTTTAAATGTAAAATAATACGGTATCGTATATTTGATAAAAATTTTTGTTAGCGGTGGGTACTCTTTTAGATATATAAATAAAAAATATGCAGTAAATAGTGACTACTTAGCAAATTATATCATAAAAATAATTTTTTTCATATTAAAAATTTACTTTCCACTTATAAAAAAATTAAAACAAGATTAATATACAAAATTGATTATGATCAGGAATTTAAAGGAGCCAAATAACATCATAATCTGTAAAAAAGGGAAATCTAAGCGCTATAGGCAGTAAATCTGCGCTTAATTTTAAATTTTATGAAACTTATAGATTTCGCGTATTACTTGGGTACGTGTTAGAGACCTGCACGGTCCGGTTATTGACCGCGCCGGACCGGACCGATTATCACTTTCCAAGAAACAATTTAATTTTGATTTTTTATATCAGGTAAATATAGGTAAAAGACGAATCTTGGTGTTTTATTTATACTGCCCTTTTTTAATATTACAAGTAAAAAGTTTTCACCCTCAATTTAAAATAAAGTGCTTTTATTATTGAATGTGATGTTAAGTTAGTATCATTCAAATGTAAATCATAACTCGTTAAACTAATTTGTAGTATTTTACATACTTATCACTTTAATCCACTTTCTTTCTATTTCAATTACCAACTTCGTACAAATAGTCTATTACATTTGTTGTAAACGATAAAAAAAGACCCGTTTATGGTTAAATATAACATATTTTGTTTATTTATATATATTTTCTAGGTTGCGTCAGTTTTACCACAAGCATTACCTTTGCTTATTGTAAGTAACTCTACGTTTATAATGATCATTCCAAAATAAAAAAAAATTAAAATTTTGGCATAATTTGTGCATCTGGTCCGGTTATTTAACCTTCCGGTCATTAAACCTATCGGTCCGGGCCGGCTATGCGATAGAAAAATGCAGCCCGGTCCGTTCTGGCGGTCAATAACCGGTCCTTTGCAGGTCTCTAGAACGTGTGCAGCTAAAATTTATAACAAGCTTGTTTTTAAAAAACATTTTATATTTATTTAATGTTATTGACGACACTAGAAACAGTTTTCCTGCAAAAAAAAAGTTGCTTACAAGTTTTATGTTCTTTTCGTACAAGGAAACTGTTTTTAATTCGTACACTGTTTATTTAGAAATTCTTTTTAAGCTTATTTTGTAGGTTCTAAAACAAAAAAAAAAATTAGACAAAAAAACTGAACAAAACTAAGGCCGTGTCTTTTTCCAAAAGAACCTTATTCTAAAAAAACCGTTGTATTAAAATATCATTTTTTCCAATAAGCTAAAAATCGGGTTCTTGTAAATAAACATGTCAAGACTAGTTTCTCTTAAGAACCCGTTTTTTAGGCTTATAAATAAAAAACCGTTTCTTTGAAAAGAACGGATTCTCTAATAGCTCGGGTTCTGGTTTCTATTTCAGACACCCCCTAAGTTTTTTCTTTTTATTCTCGTTTTATAGGGGTAAGAAAAAAAACTAGTCAATGGTAGTCTATATTTTTTGCCATGTAAATTATTCAATACAGACAAGATATTAAAAAAAAGTAAATAGAACATAGTAATGATAGATTTTATTTACGTAAATTATCATGACAGAAATACAATTAATTATAATTGAAATGGTTAAACAAACCTTAATAACAAATACTTGAAAATAATATGCTTACATAAAAGATGTATCAATATTGGAGAATAATAGATATGTAGTTTTTAAATTAAATTGTTTTTATAAAAAAAATTAATAATTTATTATATGTGAGTATTTAACTTCAAAGAGAAGTAGAAAAATTACCCTTGTCAAAAGTTTTGAAAAAAGGGAAAAGTTTTTATAGCCAAAGATACCTATGAAAAAATTCGAAGAGCATTAGTTTTTATGCTTAGTGGTCGTTAACCGCATTTTGGTAGTATAATTTACGCGTCTAACTTTTATCTAAAATTTAAGAGCAAATCGCATCAAAAAATTAAGTAAAAACAAGTAAAACCTATTAAAATGCGCAAATACTCTTAGAAAATGTATTTACTCATAGGGTTTAATATAATCACTACTTTATATTCATAATAGTATGGCAGTAAAAGTAAAATATCCAGGTGTAATTCTTGTTTTACATTTTTCCATAAAGCATTCTGCCCATAGCGCTAATATGTCTAACTAGCTTTTACCTTCAGCTCCTTATACAAAACCATCAATTATCTATGAGAATGCTATTCTGCTATAATCCTACTTGCAATGCAAAACAAATAATACACAAACTGATACTTTGCAAAATCAGAGTTAAATCATGTTTTGAACTAATATTTTGTAGATTTGTGCATACGCTGCTGTTTTTATCTTAAAATATAACATTTTTTATTTTTGGCGTACACAAATGATTATCTTTAAAAAGCTATGCAAAACCAATTATACAGCCCTAGAAATACAAAAAAGATTTGTTATTTCACAGTAAGTGTATATTAAAAACAGTTTTTAATATAGTAAAGACAGGCCCTTAAAACTCTTTCTGCTCAAGATAGACATAATTTATCTGTAATATTTACCCAAAAGGAGTTTTTAACTCATGTATTCCATTTGGTTTGTATCATTTTTTATTATGTTTTTGATTTTTATTTATTTCTAAAAGATTTATAAGATTTGTTCAAAATACAGCAGATGTATAGTTAATCTTCAATATAAATTACTTCATTTTATAATAGCCTAAAATATAATTAAAATTTGCATTATTATTATGAATTATGTTATTACAGTAGTCTGCTATTTTTGTAACCCCTAAAAATGACATAAATCTGCAAATTTTAAGCCCCATATAATGAGAGCTAAGCAATAAGAAAAAAATATATTTTTTTGTGTACATAATTTGGTGATATATTCACGATATCATTTATTTTTATATATTGAGTATTTAAATACATGTTTTTTGCTCTTTTAGTTAAAAATTTTTAAGCACCTTGTATTTTATAAGCCCTTTTTTATATATTCTTAATTTATTATGTTTTCCCTCCTTAAGACTACTAACAATAATCAAAAAAATAAGCCCATATAGATGTTGCCAGAAAACACAAGAAAACAATACAAGTTGCGTGAAAAACGAGCCATTGTGAAGGAATTTACAAAGGGGGAGCATTCAATGAGAGAGATAGCCAAACAGAATGATGTTGATTATAACATGGTTAAGAAGTCAGTAGGAATGAAAAATGAGCATATAAACTTGGCTAGTGATGATCCAATATTAGATTGTTATAAATTTAATAAGAAGACTGAAGCCAAAACTGTAGAAGTGGATGAATATATGATAGAAAAAATTACTAAACTGAAAAATGCTGGTGCCCGTATAAGTAGCCACACACTATCTAACTTGGCACAGAAGTATGTAGATGGTCACCAGGATTGTCAATTAAATATTAGTTCTTACTTTCTGCGCAAATTCAAAGAAAGAAATCACGTCATCTATTCCCAGGTTCACGGAGAATCAAAATCGGCAGATAAAAGTAGGATCGATGAGTTTTTTAACATTTATAATCACGTAAAGAAGCTTTATAATACAGCAGATATCTTTAATCTTGATGAAACAGGATTATACATTAAGAACTATGGACGTTCCACATACCTTATACAGACTGAAGATGATCACAAAGGAATCAAGGGAAATAGAACAAGAGTTACTCTTGTTTTATCATTCAATTCAAATGGCGAAGAATTAAAACCTTTAATGATAGGTAAGAGTAAAAATCCGCGCATTTTTAAATCGAATCCGCCAAGCAATTCAAATATTTTATATGCAGCAAATCTGTCGAGTTGGCTTACACGGGATATATTTACGAATTATATCAATGAGATTAATGAGGAACTTCAAAGAAAAGACAGAAAAATTCTTTTATTAATGGATAATTTCAAGGGACATGAAATTCCTGAACCCTCTCATATTCGCTTCCTGTTTTTTCCACCCAATGCCACATCTATTCTCCAACCTCTGGATCTCGGAGTGATTAGTGTTTTTAAGCAGAAATACAAAATGCTTTTATCAAATTGTATTAATGATTCAATTATTGAAGACTCTATGGAATTAAAAGAAGCATTCAAATTACTTACTCTCAAAGAAGTGTGCTTTTGGATAAGAGATTGTATTTCAAAATTTTCTGTGGCCACTTTCAGTAACTGTTGGAGAAAATTTGAAAAAAATGATTGTACAAGAGCAGTGGAAAATGATATAGAAATCGAGGATATTACTGATATTATTTTAGATGAAGAAATAGAGGACCCTTTTGAAGACTTCAGTAACATTGAAGAGATCCTTGATATAATACCATTAAAGGAAAGACATGTTGACATATTGTATCATCTTAACATCCAGGAAAAACAATTATATCATGATAATGATACAGCCTACACGGCATTACTCGATTATAAGAATATATATCTATCTAGTTTAAAAATTTCTAAATAAAATTAATTAATTATTTATATTATTTGTTTATTTATCATTCTATTATAATAAGAATTTCTGTGAAAAAAATAAGCACTTATCTATTTTTAAGCACCATAATGGGCTTATTTTTCGCATACCACTGTATATAAAATTTTATTAGCTTAATATAACATCTTTATTATTTCCAGGAAAGCTTATATTTCCGTATTAACAACATTATTAAGAATGAAAATCACAGGGGAATGTAAAAAACGCTGAAATAAACTTTTTTATAAAAAAAGCGCTTTCAACTTTTTAATATTTAATAATTATACAGGGTTTTTCATTTCAGATGCAACTTTTGTCATTTATATTTCAACTTTATTTTTGATACCCCTTAAAAATGCATTTTTTGTCATTGATGTTGCAATCTTTGTCATTTATACTGTAACATGCCCAAAAATATAAACCAAAGTTGACGTAACACAACTACAAAATAATACGAGATAATTAAATTATTCATCTGTATAGATGTTTTATTAAAGCATCTTTATTTCTTGATTAGTATTGTTCAGGAATTGAACATACGATGTTTACTTTTTATTCAAATGCTGTCATATCAAAATTAAGTAGGTTCTCTTACTCCTTATTTTGCCTCTATAATCATCGTTTCTTAATTCCATTGAGCAGCTTTTGCAACAAGAGAAACAGCTGGTGAAGCCGTTAGACAAAACAATACTATATAGTTGCTTAAAATAGTCAATAGACGGCATTCATAATGGATAGTAAACCTTGTTTTGTTAAGAAGTTAACAATACTTTACAAAAAATTGATGCTTAAATAATAGATCAATAACAGATGAATAATTGAATTATTTTGTAGTTGTGTTGAGTCAACTTTATTTTTAATTTTTGGCATGTTGCAATATAAATGACAAAGATTGCATCATCAATGACAAAGATTGCATCATCAATGACAAAGAATGCATCATCAATGACAAAAGATCCATTTTAGTGGGGTATCAAAAATAAAGTTGCAATATAAATGACAAAAGTTGCATCTAAAATGAAAACCCTGTAATCATAAAATTTTTATCTAAAATAAAATTATATGCTTTTAGATTCTACTCATTTATAATTCAGAAATTACAACAATGTAATAGATTATTTTTATAATAGAATATTCCAATCCATAAACATGGTAAATATCTATAAAACCTTAATATCTAAATTGGATTTTTTTTTAAAAGAACTAGTGATTTTTATAATTTTGAGTTAATCCTTTTAAATATAATTCAAAGGCATTGCCATTGTAAATTTTACATTTATTTTAAAAAATACCCGTAACATTTTCTTTCACAATATTTAAATATAAGTTTTCCTGGTGAAATACTCCGCAGTTTTTTAGTTCTAATATATCACCTTCCTTTATCTTTTCACTTAGTTCATTTGACAGTGAGCAATCAATATATCCACTCTCATCCGCCACTCTTATTTCTACAACTTTCTTAGTAATTTTATTGATTTTTATAACAATAACATACAAAGTATCTGTTAATCGAAATAGATTATTTTTATAAATATGCGAGATTTTCATTTTGGCATCAGTTCGACATTTGACATCATATAGTGTGCCGTATCCTATATTTTTCGTGTTTGCCTGCGTACATAATTGTGTATCTGGCTTGTTAATTTCCTTTATTTCCTGTGTGGGGAGATATCTTTTGTTTTTATAACTTCCCAAATCTCGTATGTTAACTGAACCTAACAAGGATGTACATTCTTTGTGATTATCTAGGTTAACTTCCTGATTATAACATACAAATGAACTCTTCAATGTCAGGGAATCCTTGGGGATCGGTGAGTTTGTAGATGCCTTAATTTTTATAGGATTGCGTGTGGAACATTCTGTATTTACAAAATCCAGAAGTTTAGTCTTTTCACTAGAACCGTTATCAATTTTTGCTGCGTTCTCATTTCTTCTGTTATTATCAGAATTGTTTTTCTGTTGGTTTGATTTTATTTTAAGCTCATGTCTTAGTGTTTTATTAGTTTCCTGCTTATACTTTCCTATATTATTTTCTTTGACTGTAACTCTCTTTAATTTTTCATTATTTTCTCCCCTTTCAACTTTAGATCCTGATTTTTTATCAGCATTGACCATAGTCTCTGCATTACTTTCGACATTCTTACGCATATTTCCAACTTTATTCTCAATATTATGTTCATTATCAACATTCAGTAATTTCGATATATCGACGAAATCATAGTCATCCTTTACTTGCAATGATTTAAGACTAGTGAAATCATGATGCTTTATTTGTGTCGGCCTCTCAGCATTTGTGCTACTTACCTTTTGATCCTCTTTTCGCTTTATTGAGGATTTTATTTGTGTGAAAAGATCATTTATTCTCCTTGTCATTTAAGGGAGTAATTTCGGAAAACGAGGATATCATAGGATAGGAACTCAAAATCCACGCAAAATTTTTAGTTATAACAAATCGAGACGCTTTATGCCAGATGGTTGTATTAGTTTATAGGAACCACAAATATGTATAAATACTTAAACCGCTTACTGTATGATTTTAAGGGCGAACCATAAATGCAGGAAAAAAATGCAACTAAAATAAAAAAAAATGCAAAAAAATGCGATTATAAGTTTTTGTGAACAATTTGATGTTTTAAAATTCATCAAGGGTAAAAATGAGTAGAACTATGTATTTAATAATATACACATAACTATTTTTTATCATGTTAAGTATTCGGTGTGCATTTGCGGCGGGGTTTTAAAAAATAAATGCTTGAAAAAGATACAATTATAAGATAAAAACTGTTTTTATGACACCTTCTCTGCATTCAAGCATAAAAAAATGCATTTGACTTGCCCTAATAATTATCTATTATATTTGTTTGCAAAGTTTTTTTTTCACAAGTCTTTATACTCATAAGAAAATGATAAGATTTTACACAATTGAATAATAAGAATATACGGTAAAAGCCTAGTTTTCCCCCCTTAAATCAGGGCAAAAAAAACGCGACCTAATTTAAGGGGTCAACAACAAATAATATGTAGAAAAGTTTAGGTTCTAGGGTAAGGGTTAGGGTAACTTTTTAACACATATTTTGTTGTTGACCCCTTAAATTAGGGCGCGTTTTTTTTGCCCTGATTTAAGGGGATCAACTAGGCTTTTACCGAATATACTTTTTATGTCACAGAATGTTAAAAAATATATATTTCGAGTCTTTTACGAGCCTTGATGTAAAATTGATTTTTAGGGGGTTTTCTGAAAATTTTCCATTGGAAATTTTTATAATATTTTTTCAATGGAGAAAAAAATGCCCAGGGGTGCTTCCCTTGGTCATAAAAATTTCCAATGGGAAATTATAAAAAATACATAAAAAAAAATTCCAATGGTCATATATTTTCCAATGGAATTTTTTACCCCTTAATTTGGGCTAGAATCTCCAATGGAAAAATTTCTGAACTCGCACTTAATTGTTTCGGCGTAACTCATGTACCTATTATTATACACAAAAACAAAATAAAAATACAATCAAAAAATCTCAATATGATTCGTAAATGTAAATAATGTGGTGAAATAAACAAATTGCGATTATATCTTATTTTTTTGATCTATAAGTCATTGCCTCAATTTACTTTACCCGGGTAGTCCATAAAGGGGCAAATAAAATAAGAAATACACTGCCAGATCGAAAAAATAATATTTGTAATCGCACGTAACTTCAAGAAAACTGTGACGCCGTTGTACGCTTATCGACGGATGCCAATAATTCGAATTTTTAGTTAAATTCAACACTATTTCTTTCTTGAAGTGCGTGAATTTTGAGTCACCTAATCATAGGGCTATACTTCGATGGGCGTAAATGTTATTAACCCCGTTTATATCAACCTATATATTCATGCAATATATTGTACTTAACAGGAACATACATGCATCATTAGAAACATAATTCGAGTTAAAGTAGAGTATATTGACTTAGGGCTACTAAATTGCGAGGTTCATGTGGGGTGTGATTTTCTTGCCTGAATTTTAAAAAGTAAAAAAATTATAGTTTATCTATAAGCATTCAGTGCTTTCTCGAAACTTATGGTAAATACATATATGGCCATATAATATATGCCATATATGGGCTATAAACTTTCCATAAGTTTAATATGTTTTACATATATTAAAAAAAATAGTTATCGTAATAATTTTTTATTATCGTTAATATTTAGTTATTAAAATGATGGTTGTTGGCATAACGAAAGACATTGCAGTATAAATAAACATATTATTTTTTAAATAAATGCAATTATAGTAAATTTATACAGCAAAAGACACTTGAATCCGTGTATAGACTTTCTTTTTTAAGCATATAATACATCTATGTATATAAAAAATCTATTATGGACAACTTATGCTATCACGGGTAAATTTTTTTTACAAAGTATAGAAAATATACAATTTAACAATTGAATGTTGAATTACTATAGATTATATTATTTTTAATTATCCGACTTGTGTTCGCTACTAAAAAAACAGACGTTAAAAAACTTTCGCTAGTAAGTTAAACAATTAATGTAATCCCTTTTTATAAAAATGTAGACTTAAAATACAATTTTTAAGTTACATTGTATTAAATATAATTTGGTATATTTAAATTATTTTTTTCTTGTTCTGTTTTTTATGTAAATCAAAGTTTGAATACATTGAACTGAGCGCGTTTTAATTTGCAAAAAACCGTAAATTTTACTTAAAATAAAATTTTTCCTTATAATATTTATGCGTTGATTTCGGACATTATTCAACATTTATGCTTTAAAAAAAGTATCCCCGCACATACGTAACATTATAATGACCTGATAACTCGCTAAATTTATATAAAATGCGATTCTAACTTTTTATTGCTTTTTAAATTGCGTTTTTTCTTTTAAATGACATTAATCTTCGTTTAAGTTGACACAATTTCTGCTGCAATCGTTAAGCGTGAAATATGCATTAAATTGGGCAAAATGTAAAGATGAAAAAAGATTGGGTTTTCTATGACAACATATGCTTCCTTTTTATATTTCCATAATAGTTTCATTAGAGCCATTATGGGGTTGGGGATTTTTTCCGCTTGCCATAATATGGCCATACATATTCAAATGCCTTGATTATACTCCGGATAATAGTATCACTATACTTCTGAAGAAAGAGTGTTATAGGGATGGGCATCCATACCCACTCTACCCATTACTAACGAGTTACCCAGTGGGTACTGGGTAGATTAGAGTAGAGTTTAAAAATATGCAAAATACCCAGAGTACCCATTCTACCATTTCTACCCATTTTTCAAAATACTTTAAACTGATTTTTTGTATTTATAACGATATTAAATTCATTTAAATATATAAAAAAATAACTATATAAAAATTTACTTTTATAAAAATTTTTCTTTTATGATCCAAAAATTTATTAATTGCCTTTTTAATTTATGACTTATCTATAAAAAACAAAAACGAAAACTTTTCATGTGCATAAATAACATAAATTGGTACGCACACTTTAGTATTTACAGACGTGTAATTCATTATTGTAAAAGCAATGCATATAACAAATAATATAAATAAATTTATCAATCCTTTTTTTAATATAAAAAAACTTTAGGCATTTTTCGATAAAGCAATAATATGACGCTTTATGGGTCAATTACATATGTAAGCAGTCGTCGGCTTTTCTTTTTTGTTATAAATACTTACAAGCAAAATATACGTTATTTTATAATCACTTCGCGCATTTTTTCATTAATAACAATAACAAAAAACTTGCATATTGAAAAAAAAAAATCGTACAATAGTATTTTAAATTGTAGCAACCCTTTTTATATAAAACCTAAATACTTAAGGTTATTTCTTTTGTTAGTTTTTTCTTTTAGTGGCATAGAAAAATAGAAAAATACGGTTTGTATTTAAAAACAAGATGATGGCATTGTTTGGCTGCACGTAAACTCGTCCAAAAGAACAAAAAAGAATGGTGCTGAACTCGTCCCCAGACACATTTCTGCCCTGAAAAAAATTAGAATAACAGAACACTTCTGAAAGTTGAGCAGATAATAGATTTGTAAAGAGAAATAAAAACTAGCATATATACTTGTCTGCTATGATTTTTCCACAATTTATTTTTTTTTCTAACATAACCCTAAACCTAACCAAAACCCTAACCCTAACCATACCCCATCCGTAACCAAATTTGCATTTAGCTTATTTTTTCATTAAGTTTCCATTGTTAGGTTTCTTTTTTGATAATATGACTTTTTAATGTATATTTTTTTCTTCCTGGACGAGTTGCGCCAGGGGGGGTCTTTTTTTGTCCCTGTGGACGAGTTCAGTTCCAGCCGGGGTTTATGCTCTCTCGGCATTTTACACAAAAGGTAAAAAAAAAAATATAATACAAAATCAATATGAATTGTGCATAATATTTTACTTGTCACAAAAACACAATTTTTAAACACATATAATGATTTATTGCTACTTTCGTGTCATTTGGGTTGAAAACCCGGGTACACGTTACCCGGGTACCCGGGTATTTTATAAAAAATACAATTGACAAATACTTCGTAAAAAAAAATGAAAACATTACAAAATGCTTTTCTAAATAGAAATAAAATTTTACGCATAAATTTTATCTAAAAGCATGCTTAATTTTGTTGTTAATAGTCGTATATATAACAGACATATAAAAATACTACATTTTGGTTCACCTTTACAGGTCTTAACCCCATTAAAAAAGTACACACATATAAAAATTATAAAAAGTTATATACGCCGGTAAAGTATAAAAGAAGAAAAAACATAATATTTGATTCTTTTTGATATATGTACGTATATTTAGCTGCCCATTTTATCGGTTTAAATATTACATATGAGTCAACAATTCGGCAAAACAATAAAAGCATACATATCGCATATGTAAAAAAATTGCAAGTTATCCCACATGCTTATTTTTTGCCTTTCGAAAAATCATTTAATTCTAGGTTCTACTCACAACCAAAAAAATGCATTAATTCTTATGCATATAAAATTTACAAAAAACTATATTTAACTGTAACTATAAATAAAGGCAAACAATTATTATTTATAATCTTTCTCCTAGTTCTAAGTTCCCAAACAAAACATTTTAAATTGATTATTTCGTAAAAAAAATAAACCAAATATATTTTTGTCGTGTTTTTCAAATATAGATTATTTTTTGTATTCTATTGTCTGTGTACTTTGTCAGTGCAAGGTACTTCAACAAATAATAAAACTAATATTTTCGCTAAACATAAATAGTGAAAATTACATTTTGCATTTTTGCGATGAATGCCCCTTATATATAGCTTTTTGCAGTAATGGTAATAAAATCAACTTCTAAACCTAATATAGATGCCCCTTTAAAAAGTATTGCCCTGTTTATATTAAATAAAAATTATTACAGTAAATGTAACTGTTTTACAGATTATGCGTCAAAAACTGTAATATATAAAGCGGCTCTTTCTAACCTCGTGTAATTTTGAGTAATTATACAAGTAAATACGTACGCAGAGTATTGTTATATACCTTTTTAATGGCAAAAATTGTAAAAACATGCCTATGTCAAAGTTAAGGTTAATATTATAGCGATTATTACATATAAAGTATATAAATAAAGTTAAACATGTATTTCGTAAATTTAACAATGTTTCATTTTTGTCTTAAATAAATGTAAGTAGACTTGTGCAAGATTACATTGCAAAAAATTGTGTTGAATTCAAAAGTCGAAAAGAAATTTACATATAAAAAAACATGCAGGTTTTGATTACTATGAAAATTCTATAATATTCTTACCAATTTATGCATTGCTCTAGTATATTTTTTTTGTGGCGAGTTTGTGACAATAAAGAAGGCATTGCGTCACCAATTTAAGTTTTAAATAACAAAAAAATAATGGATGGGTATTAAAAATCAGAAATTGTCATCTATAAAGTAAGTATTTTAAACCTATCATGTTTTTATTGCAATTAAATTACCTTTTTTCTCAATAACGATCCAGGGAATTCAGCTATAAGTATTTTTACATTTAACTTGATTTAGTGAGCAATCAGTACGCAAACGTGATTTCATATTGCGTCCAACTTTTTTCATACAAGGTTGTATAACGGATAGATCTTCTAAATGGACTTCAATTGTATTTGACACTGAAGAGCGTTTAAAAAGTACGCTTTTTCTAAAGAAACGATTTTTAAGGCATTACTTTGCAAAGTATATAGACACTTGTAATTAGAAAATTTGTATGGACGATTTACTCGGGTACCCGGGCATTTTTTTTTAACTTTTTTTTTAAAAATTAAGGTACCTACTACCCGGGCATTTACAATACCTACGCGTCATTTTTTTGTCTGTTATACATTGATGGATGGTTTATGGTTTATAATATTCCTAGCAAATATCCCTAAAGATCCCGCATTGCAAATAGATGACAAATTTGCCGCCTAAAAATAAAATCAAAAACGATAAAAATACATACTAAACATATAATTTTAAGCTTATTATTACGAATCCCGTAATTTTCTACGCTCTGAACCAAAGTACGCTTTTTTAGAAAAAATTTGTAAATTGCAAGAAACATCATGGATTTACACTTAAAAATGT
>JAQFYM010001599.1:0-31339 GCA_034694785.1 Agrenia bidenticulata | reverse complement strand
CCTACCCCGACCCCTACCCCTACCCCTACCCCTACCGATACCCCCTACCCTTACCCTACCCCATATGTCGAGAATTACCTTCAGCCTAGTTTTTTTGCAAGTATTTTGGTTTTGGGCCATTAGGTTTTGGCTATTTATATTTTTGACCTTCTAATTTTAGACCTCTTAATTTGCGACCTTTACATTTAAACCTTTTAATTTTAGATCTTATAATTTTCGACTCCTTAATTTTGGCCCTTTTTTGCATTTCGGCCCCTTTTGTTGTGATCATTTTTTTGTACATTTCATTGGGTTCTCATTTTTAAAGATATAATTGTTATACATGTTTACGTTTTGAATTTTTTGAATTTTTTTAAATTAGAAGTTTTTTTATGTTATTAAAAAGTCATTATCATTTTCTATTGCGTTTGTTTATTTTCGTTTTTAAAAATCATTTTATTGCATGAATTCAAGCAGAAACCTCAAAATCACAGACTGCTATTCAAAAACGAAGATTTGGTGTTTAATGATTAGTAAATTGTTGCGCTAATATTTTCTGCTAAAAATATATATTTTACTGTTGTATTTTTGTACTCTAAAATTATTTTTTATGCCCTAATTATACAGGTATTTTTTTTACCCAAAAGTCAGATAAGATATGTATGTACGTACATACTCATTTCTGTATAGTTATCATTATAATCAGATTTATTGTATATCCGTTCCGGTCCATTTAACCTCGATCTAAAAGGCTTGCTTTGGTTCTTCGGTTGATAACAGACCCCGTGTAGGTCTCTTCCTTTTATATTAGGACACATTGTTTTCTTGTGTAAAAAAGCTTTTTTGTTTTCTACCCTCCTTACGAAAAAAAAAAATACCTGGCGCAGCTCTTTGCCGCTAAAAAAACGAGCAAAACTTGATTTATGTTTTTGTACGACACTCTGTTTATCAAAATTTTTACAATATACATGATTTAATGTATAAGAATATGTATATTAATAGACAAGGGTAAAAATAAACCGCTAAAATGTACAACTTCTTTGGTTACATTTTTGGAAGGGGTGTTTTTTTAGCAGAAATTGTTTTTATTTATAAATTAGAAAAAAATTTTTTAGCAGATAATTTTTTTGCTCTAAAATAATTAAATGAAATTGTCAAATACATTTTAATTTGAAAAAAAATATTAGGTTGTTGCCGTGTAATCAAATAAAATTTTTTTTATAAACAATTAAACCGTTTTAGAAATACCTGATTACGTTTCTTATCTACGATATACGGCTCTAAAACTGCAATAAAACAATTTATGAACCCCCGGGAAAAGAATATTTTATTTATAGGGAAACTCCGGGATCACGGGTATTTTCTTATAAATATAAATATTGCCAGCAAAGATATATAATTACGAGAAAAACACATTAATGCATTATAATTTTGTGTTTATCGCATAAAATACGTTTAAGCTCTGATTTTTTGTTTATGTACTTAGGTTTTGGTCGAATTTTTGTTATTCACTAATATTGATGCTTTTAAATTTTTCCCGAAAATATTAAAAGCAAATTACTGTTCAAATTTTTTATTTACTTACCCAAAACATGCTATTTTATATTTTAAAATTGTACAAAACACTTTTTGGCCCACTTTTGTACTTGTATTTGCTTAAAAAAATTTAAATTGTCGTATACCGGTTTTTCTTTTTATTTTCTGTTTTGTGTAGACTACAAAGTACATTTTTTTTGGCGCATTCGTACATTATTTTATATTTTTAAATTATCAAAATACCAGAAATCTACATCGCTGCGCATTTTACCCTCTACAATAAAACATTTAATTCCCGAGATTTAATGTATGATTACAGGAAAACGATATATGCAAAAATCGTTAATTTTTCGGGAAACCCTAGAGTCCCAATTTTCCGACGAGAATCCTGTTCTAAGATGTATTATTCAATTTTTTTAAGCATGTAAAGCATAAAATAAAGTCTTTACCACATTGCAGGTACGTTTTTTTTGTGATATAAATAGATTAACACAGAAAAGACATTGAAATTTCAGTGTAAACGTTACTATAGATGAGGCACATTTGAAAATATGTCGCTTGATAAACTGTGCCTAATGATTCAAACAAGAAATAACTTTATTAAACATTTGCAGAATTAAGGTTGGGATATTTTTTAAATTGTATAAAATAGAAAAATCAAGAAAATGTCTGTCGAAGTTTTTTATAATAAACAATAAATTTTAGAAAGGTAAATGTTATAAAATTAAAATGTACATTTTCTTTGTGTTTTTATACAAGTATATGAATTCGCTCTGAAAATTAGTAAAATTACAATAATATATTTTGTAGAAGAAGAAAACAAAGAGGGTTTTTTAACATTGTATCTAAATATTTGTTGTGACTTTTTTTTAAAAGAAAGTTATATAATTTTGTTTTTGTGCAATATGAAGAAATTCATGAAAAATCATTAAAGTAAACTTTAAAAAAAGTAAAAAAAAAAATGAAAATTAAAAATTGAACATTAAAAATATTAAAACAATTGTTATAATTTTCTACATGATTAGTATTTTTATGTGTGTAAAAATTATGATAAACAAAAATTTTAAAAGAAAAAAATTCCAGCTATTGTTAAAAATCGAACACTTATATTTGATAGTAAACGAAGATTGACATGTTTGTAATGTGCTTAGGTATACTACAAAAAAAACAGAGAAAATATAAAAGAAGCAATTTTTCTTGTATTAATATTAACAAAAAGTAACTTTACTATAAATGATGCAAAATCTATAAACAAAATGTGATTTAGGTTCGTAAAAAAAGGAATTTTAAAAATTTATGAAATTTGTTCATAACAAAATTAAACTTTTTTGTTTTTTTATTCGCACAAATTATCATAATGTCCACAGGTTTTAATTTAGTTAAAACACAACGCGTTGACGTTTTTTCTAATTTACAATCTCTAAACAACTGCAGATCTATTTAAACACTAAAAATACAACTTTAAAAGTTTTGTTGTGCCTTTTTCATAATAATATAGCCTAGTTCATATGGCATGCTACGACTTATTATACAAGAGTTAACGTGGTATGCAATGAAAGTGTTTTTTTTTTTGTATTACATAGGTGTTTGTATTTTATACTCTTATAAATAATTTTGCTCTTTGTTTTTCTTTATGACGATTAGTCGATGTTCGAATGAAATAAAAAGAAAATATTAGCAGAAACTTTTTTTTACGCCAACCACCAGTGAAAAGTACTCTTAAAGTATATATCATAAAAGTTAAAGGAATTTTTATACGAAAAAAAATTTATTGCCTAAAATCGAAAAAATTGATTCATGGTCTGAATACCGTTTTAGATACCGTAAACAAGGCGGGCAATTAGTTACTGTATTTTACGTTTACTGCTGCAAAATATATCACATTCAAGACATAAATTATTCAAATAAGTCTAGAAGTTTTTTTTTGGTTGATTCATAATTTTTTTTTTAAGAAGCCTTTACACTTTAAAAAAATTAGTCTAAACACAGTTTTTTATAAAAAAAACAGTTACGTTTTTTTTTATTTTTGTAATATGCATTATACTGTAAAACGTATTTTATTTTACAAAAAAAAAACAGTCGAATCTTAAAATTCACTTCATATTTTCTATGGGACTTTTTTTATGCGTATAATCGTTGAAAGGTGGCTGCCCTAAATAAAAAAAACATAATTTACCAATCTTTTTACGTTCACATAATAACATCATCAAAACACTAAAAAACATTGTTTATACTATTTTTGATCTTATAAAGTTTTAAAAGCAATGGATTTTTCTGTTTGGATATATAAAAAAAAATATCTAACCATTGTTTTTGATGAAGAAGACATTTGTTAAAAAAGCATAGCATAGTCGATTTATGTGTTTATTCCTATAGGCGTAAACCTTTTATGATTTATAATCTAATTGTTAGTTAATTACCCTACTATACTTTTTTAAGGCGCGAAATGACTGTCAATGTGTAAAATTCCCGCTTTATACATGAATAAGGTTTAACTTTATCCAAAAAAAGTTAAAAACTCTTGTTAACAAAAAAAAAAAAAATACATTCTAATTTTACTCTCGAGCTTATGAGTTTTTTTTATGTTGGTGTACAAGTTACGATATATTAGACGAAAAAATTAAAAAAACAGACTGCCTAAAGCGACGTAAAACAAAATTTAAACTCCAAAATATATTTAATACAAAAAAAAATTATCAACATAATGATTTTTGGTTTTTTTTTCTGAAATGAACTATAAACGTATACTATTGTTTTAACAATAATTTGATTTTCAATTTAGATATATTTCGTTTCAAATTATTGCAATTATTGATGTTTTTTTATGTCAATAAAACGATAAATTAAAGATTTTTTTATGCAATCAATTCATATCAAAATATTTTAAACAGTATCGTATGAAATTTTGCGTTCTATCTATGCTCTTATAAACTGTATTAAAAAAGTGACTTTACAATTTTTAAAAAGTTAAGTTTTGCTAAAAAAATACAAAATTTTAATCCGTAGTTGAAAAATGTTTATTACTACTATCGTATCGTCGTTCGTATTCGTAGTTAACTCTGTAGTCGTTGCAGATTTTACCAAAAGACAACGCGTTTTATGATTCAAACGACAGTTTATAACACTATTATTTTTTTATTTTGCATTGCAGTTTAAATTTAAAATAAATTTACTTATTAAACTTTGCAATCCTGTAGTAGGTTTACTTTAATTGAGCACATTTTTTTCTTTGGCTACCTGATATAAAAAAATAGTTTTGCCTGAGTTTTTGGAGTAATAGTAATTAGTTAAAAAAATTATTTAATACTTACTTCTAGTTTTTTTACTTATCGTATGAAAGCTTATTGATATAATCTGTGTTTTTAGAATAAACTTTTGGTTTTGTTTGATTTTATTTTTTTTTGAGTAAAAAAACGCATTGCGGTATTTTAGAGAAAAAGGGTATAACCTTAAAATAAGGAGCAAAATTTGTTAAAAACATACAAAATAAATGCTTAAAACCCAAAGCATATAACATTTTAACAAAAAAAAAGTAAAATCGAAAAAAACAGTTAAAACCATGCTATATTATTATACGCTTTAGTAATTCTTGTTGTTAAAAAAACAGCTTAGATTTTACTAGTTGAAGTAAAATAAAAAAACATCTTTATTCAAGTACGATTATATTGCACATTTTTGCAGTTTTTCATTTTTAAAATTGGTTTAAGATTAAAAGCATTGTATGTACAATTTAAACCTTTTTGTAAAATGAATATGATAAATTCATTTCTGCATACCCTTTTCTAACATATTTTTTAACGCATATTTTTACGAGTTACATACAAATAAAATGTATTAAAATAAATGCCTAGAACAAGTTTTTAGAATCCAAAAAAAAGCAGGCCGATATACAAAAAAATTTTTAGTACACTTAAATGCAATATTTGTAAGCTGCTAAACATTGATTTGTTATAAAGCACGACAAGGACACTTTTGCATACTATAAAGAAAAAATTCATATATTTATGTTTATAGAATAATATCTGTCAGCATATATATGTTCGTGTAGATAGAAAATTCTATGTTTATTTTACTGTCTGTTGGTTTTTATTGTGTCATTTTACGCTTTTTGTCTTGTACGATGTAAAAAAATGACTTTTTAAGCTTACAAAAAAAAGCGCAAAAATAATAACGATTACTGTCAAATTTAAGTTCATATTATGTAATCTTTCTTTTTTATATAAAAATACAAGAAAAAAACAGAAATATGCCCAAAGAGTTCTTGTTTAGCTTATTGATGTATTTATACCGCGTAAAATACTGGAATAGTATTTTTACAAAATAATCATATAAAAAAATTGTAAAGTATACTTAGATTTTTAGAAAATCATTAAACAAGATGTATAACGTGCCAAATTGTCATGAAGCAGTTACTGTGTTTTATAACAAAATGATGCATTCTTATTACCGTTTTTTTATAATCTAATGACTGTTTTTGTTTATGTCACTTTTTAAAAAAAAACATTACGTGATTCATGTGAAAAAATATAAAAAGGATATAAAAGAATGTCTTACTTAAAGCAAGATGTACAGCCTTTTTTTATAAGTTTAAGTTGTACAAAGGAATCTACAGTTGCCCTAAAAAATGGCATTCTCGAGACTTTTTGTTTAGACTGATTTACATTGCATTATCATACCTATGTAAAACTGCGGTTGTTTTCATAAAAATGTGCTTTTGCATGTAAAAAAGTCTTTTATAGCATTTTCTGTAGTAGTGTATGTTTTATAAGCACTTATTATTTAGCATTGGTTTATTTAGTTTTTTTTTACGCTCACTGACAAAAAAAAACTATATCCAAAAATTAGTATATTTATTTGCTTTTTTGTAGGCTTTACTGCAAATACTATGTTTTGCGTAAATTTAAAACAATATTTCCTTCATATATTTTATTTAGTTAGGCAAAAGAAGATTTTTACGTGGAGACAATGGCGTTCTCAAGAGGGTTAGGGCGGTAAAAAAAGTAAAAGGGGTAAGAAGGGTTTACCCCGCCAGTCATAATATTTTTACGTTAAATGTACGAAAAAGGTCTATTTTTTTTTGACAGAGATTTTTTTGGTTTTAAAAGTTTTATTTAAAAACTTTTAAGTAAAATTTTTCCAAAAATATATTAATGTCATAAACATTTATAAAATATGGTTAAAGAACTATTAAGAAACAAAAAAAAAGACTACGTTTCCTCTTTAAAATTACAGGCTACGCCTCAGTGAGGGGATATTAATGTACAACTTGATGTAATATAATCTGTGCAACATCTGCAATATTTTAAAAAAAATAGTTAAACCTTTGTTTCGACTAAAAAAATACAAACATGCGATTTTATAATCGACTTTTTTACTCCAACAAAGAGACCGGCTTAAAATACGGCAAAATAAATAAATTAAAGTTTCTCGTATCTCTTATGCCCCTGGCTAGACCATGTGTCTTTTGGGTCAAAACATCAATATACTAATGTGTAGACTGCAAACGAAAACATCATGAAGACACATTTTGATTACACATTTAGCATTTTTAAACAAAAATTCTACAACTGTATGATCTATTTTTTCTCGCAAAAGCATTTAAATTATCTGACAGATACAAATACTGTTCTTTTTGTATATTAACAAACTTTATCTTATATTTTCAAATTAAACATTTTTACAAAAATTATTTTTTTGGCACCAACAAAAAATACGAAACATATTTTGATATTTTACGAGCTTCTGCCGTCTTCAGTTTTTGTTTTGTAGCTGTTAAGAGTAACTTAAATTATTTATAGGTTAACATGGGCAGGTACTTTTCCAGAATAAATTATTAAGCTTTGTAATTTTTACATGGTTTTGTTTTATTGATCATCTGAAAAGAATTTACAATCAATAGTCTTTAAATGATGTACTTTTTTGCAGTAAACATCAAATAAATTCCATAGCTGTATTGCAAGTGACCAGAAAATCACAACCTTACAAGTAATTGTCACTTATATAGATAATCCGTTTACGAAAAAACATGATGTTCTAATTTTTATTATTTTTGTTGTTTTTTACTGTTTAAATTAAAAGGTGATAATTCAGTTTTTTGTTCTATTTATAAAATCAAGAACGATATTTAAAAATCGCTTATAACCTTACGAAGATTTCTTATTACAACAAACTGCAAAAATGAAAAAAACAGAAAAATTTAAATTAGTTAACGTGATAAAAATGAAACTTTCGTTAATGGGATTTACGCAAAATTCCCTGATCTAGTTTACAATATGATTGTATTTACAGAAATACCTTTTACTATGCCGCAACGCAGTCTTAAAGACATTTTATGTATTAAAAAAAGAAACATTCGGGTTATGTAAAAACTACATAAGCCTATTAAATTCTTAGAAAAACAGTTTGTTTTTTTTTGCCTCGAAAATTAATCGGTGCTATACCAAAAGGTGCTGGACTAAATTTTATACACAAAATATCCCGGACGAATGGACTTGAAAAAATATGTCGGTAAAAATATCCCAGATACAATGTCCCAGACAAAATATCCCGGAAAGAATGACCCGGACATAAATGTAGTCAACAAATCACCTGTATTATTACTTATAAAGGAGTACTACATGGACAAATACCATCATATCTGTATTCATTACAGCTTAAGCGTTTTCAAGAAAAAACGCTTTTTGTTATATTGATCCACAAAATCTGGCTCTTGCAAGTAATTTGTAAAAATCATACGTTTTATATCTGTAAAAAGGTTTATTTATACGAATAAAACATTTAATCTTTTAAACCATTATGTTCTATACTTTTTCCAGCTTTTTATGTTGTATAAAAGCCCACTTTAAAAAAAAGGGTTGTTTACTAAATTCCCCTCTTTTTGGTCGATATTACTATAAATACCATCTCTTTTTGGGCTTAAATACTAAAAATACCCCTCTTTTTATTGTAAACAACGAAAAAAAAAGACCATGGAAAATAGTTTTACGTGAAACAACGAGAACATTCATTTCTTTTATTTTTAGTCTGTTTGCTTGTGTAAATATTTTTGTTTTTATGAGTTTTTTGGTTGTTTTATGTTCAGTAGTTTTTACAGAAAAGGGTAATAGGGATTTACCTTAGTGTTGTTTTGTAGCGTCAACCTTATATTTTAAGATGTAAAACGGGGTTCTTTATATGCATTTATATTGTTTGTCACCATTTGTTTTACTTTTGTTAAATTGACAAAAAAAAAGGTGTATTTATAGTAATTTTGACAAAAAAGTAGAGTATGTAACATATAAGTTTTAGAAAAAAGCAAAAAAAAAAGAAAAAAGCCATTTTGGAAAAATATGACAAAAGGTAAATTTTCATGCAGTTTTAGCTAAACGGTAAAAGTTAATGCAAAAAAAAAATCACTTAAAAAAAGTTTTGCTGTAAAAAAAATAAAAAAATTTCTTCGCATGGCCGCAGGGACGGATTTGCATTTGCCGAGCCCGGGGGCACTTCTTTTTATTACGCCCCCTTACAATAATTTTTGAATTTTTTTAGGTGTTAGGCGTGATAAAATTGCGTTAGGAATTTATATAGTGCTGCTTTCAAAACTGCTGTAAAAGCTTTATAGAATCCGCAGAAAAAAATATTATATTTTTTGCTTTATATGTATTAAAATTTAATTTGTATAAATTAAATGTTAAAAACAAAGACATAGAATCGTAGACTAGTTTAAGCAGACATTCATAACAAAATATTAAAAAGAAATTTCGTTAAAGATTAGTTTTAAAGATTCATTATAAAATTGGTATAATTATTTGCGATTTGCTTTAATATTCGTTTGAACAAAAAATATCGCCAACACAACTAATTGTTTAGTTTTTAAGTCTATATTTGATGTCTAAATTTATACTATAAGGTACCTTAAAATATTTTTATACAATTTTATATTGTAATAGCAAACAAACCCATATAGTAAGCTGGTATAAATTTCTTTTCAATTGCTAATATAATAAGTGCAAAGCGACAAATGCATGTAAAAACTATTTTATGAAGCAAATTCTTTTCCATAAAACTATAAAAAACAAGCCAAGATAGACTACAATAAAAACGTGTATTTTTGCGTTTTTTCTAGCCTTTCTAAATGTTATAGATAGCAAAAAGTAACGCAAAATACTATAAACGATTTAACTTACCTATTTGTATACTACTAGAACAGCAAAAATATCCAAACATGTCCCTAGTAAAAAATTAATTTATAGTTTGCTATTTGCAAAAAATAAATTATCTAAATTTACATAGTTCTAGTGAGCACTTAATTGCACTACAACCTTTTATTGCAATTCGTTTATCGTAGTTTCACTTGTGACTAGTACTGCATACTATGTATTTTGCAAATAAAATAAAAAACAAGATACACGCTCACTTATCCAGTTTTTTGTTAAAACAGTGAATATATATTTTTTTTGTAATAAATTTAGATAATTAAAATAAGGTTTAATGCAAATATGTAAAAAAATGATATTTGCGCCAAAGTTCGTACAATAAAAATATGTAATATTTCGTGCAAAAAAGCAGAAAATTACAACAACGAACGGTTGAAAAATCGTCTCTTTAAATAATCTTTGTTTAAAAGGTTATAATTTTTGCGTGGTTATGCATATAAAATTGTGTAAAAAAGTGTAAAAACAATAATACGGTTATCATTGATTTTTTTAAAAGGGTAGTTTTTTTTCTATACTTGCATAAAAAAAGGTCACTTGTTTTTTTGGTTTTTTTGTTTACCTAATTATTATGTCTTACTAAAGTAATTTTTAAAGGCCACCTTAGCCGAAGACCCCATGGTCCATGCCTCCAGTGCTCCCCTTTGTCCCGTCTCTGCGTGCCCCTACTTTTCCTAACCATTAAAAAGACAAAAGATATCTATATTTGTATATTAAGTCTGCTGTGTACTATAGATGCTTCATAGATATTTACTCTATAGATTGCAAAAATATAAATCAATTTTTTCAAGTGTGTTTTTTGCCTGCAAAAAATTAAAACGGAATTAAATATTAAGTATAATGAGGTTCATACTATATTGCACAGTAAGATATCTTAAAGACAAGTTAACCGTGTCAGAATCATTTTTATGTATTTTTAAAATCATAAAAGTTTTTGCGCCAAAAACGTTTCTATATTTGTCGCTTAATTTTTTAAACGATCCTAAGTCAAAAAACGAGCGTGCCTTAAACATGAAAAAAATACATCTAAACCACATTTTAAAGGCACGCGTTCGTTTTTTAATTAGATAATTAATTAGATGAAACGGTCAGTATATGCGAGTTTTTTTATAACTTTTGCAAAAATAATGAAACCTTGAAAACTTAAATATTCAGTAAAAAAAATCAAAATGCACACAAATATGACTTGCATTACCCTTAATTATACTGTAAATTAAAAATTTAATTGTTGTTTTTTTGTAACTTAAAAATACATTTCTTGGTACATTTCTTAATATCTAGAGAAAAAATTACCTCTGTTAAATATTAACTATTATTGCTTGTCAAAAAAAAGATTTAAAAAAAATGAATATATAATGAATCTGTATTAACAAATTGTTCGCATTATTTTTTTCCTTAAGCTCCTAAGACAGGGGTTCACAAAATGGGATCTTTCGATCCTTTTGTAATTTTTTGATCGTCTGCGGATCAATGAAAATTAAGAACAAAGAAGTCGGGAAAAACGATTTAACAAAAAGGGATTCTATGAAAGGAGAAGAAAAAGTCGCATCTTCAAGTGATATATCATTTATAAGAGGTAATGGCAGTGGGTTGTCTCATGTGGTTGATTTTAATACTTTTTATATCTCGTGTCCAACACAAAATGATTTGAACAAAAAAGATATGGCTGTAAAGAAGATTAGAAAGTGGAAAGATAAATACAACTATTTTGGATTTTATTTTACTATTGAAAATTAAGTTTAAATTCCAGTTTGTTTTATTTGCAATAGGAAGTTTTCACCAAGTATGTTCATTCCGGCAAAAATGAAATATCATCTGACTAAAATGCATGAACCAAAAACTCTTCAATACGATAGCACATATTTTGACAAAAAAAATTAGAAGATTACATTGCAGAAATACAAGAAGCAGAAGAAAAAGACAACACCGAAGAAGATAAGCAAATATTTAATAGTGAATTGGATCATACTGTAACGAGAGGTGTACAAAATATGTTGAATATAAGATTGTAGACAGACTAGCGAAAAATAATTGTAGTCACACAGTGTATGAATCAGTTATATTGCCATCATGCAAAGATATAATAAAGTTTCTTATCAATAAAAATGAGGTCCATAAATTAAAATATATTAAATTAGTAATGATAGCGTCAACAGAAAAGTTACTCATATTGCAAACGACATAGAAAAACAAGTAATTAAATTTGTTAGGCATTCGGCATACTTCACGCTTCTAATCGATGCATCTACCGATATAAATAACACGGCGCAGTCTTTTTGTTATGTGAAGTTTCTATCAGAGAATAATATCCGTGAAAATTTTCTTTCTCTGTAAACCTATCGGAATAACCACAAAGGCGCAAGATATTTTGTGTCATATTTTAGATGTCTTTTTTTGCTGAAAATTCACTGGCATGGGAAAAAATGATACAGATTTGTACCGACGGTGCAAAATTGATGACGGGCGCAAAAATGGGATTGAGAGGAATTTTACAAAGAAAAAATGTAAATTAAGTATTAACTCACTGTGTGTTACATCGTCAGGTATTGTCGGTAAAATGTTTACCTGAATTATTTGAAGTGTGTTTTGCGAAAGTAAAATCAACGATAAATTATAGTAAATCTCTACCGCTTAAGGACCAAAAATAGTGACTTCAACTCAAGGCTAAATCCCGATACATCCAAAAAATGGAAATAATATACGGAAGTAAGGTGGCTTTCTAGGGGGCAAGTTTTGAAAGATTTGTAGAAAATATCACAAGTATTAAGGAATTCTTTAAAAATGAAAATAAGCCCCAGTATTTAGAAGATCTTGAAAATTCAGAGTGGTTGGCAAAATAACTATTTTCGAAAGATTTTTATAGCATTATAAATAATTTTAATTTGAAAATGCAGGGGGATGATAGGAGTTATTTATATTTATACAATCAGATTATAATATTTTATGAAAAATTAGTTGTTATCACTCACATATAATTTAAAAACAAGATTTTAGTATGTTTCCTTACTATAATGAAAATATTTTTGATTTGGTAAATGAATCAATAGTTGGGTGTATTTCAGATTTATATATAAATATCGCAGACAGATTTGAAGATGTTATCAATGAAAATTACTCGTGGATTGAAAACCCGTTTATTTGTAATGTCGTGGAGTAAAATTTATCATTTGTTGAAAAGCAGGAGTTGATACAGATCAAAAAATACACTTGTTTGAAAAAGGAAAATAATGATTTAAATATCAATAGTTTTTGGATTAAATGCAAAGAGGTGTTCCCAAATATATGTGATCGTGCAATACGTGTACTTATTTTCTTTGGAACTACCTATCGCTGTGAATCGAGGTTCTCTACGATGAATACTACAAGAACAAAAAATAGGAATCGAATAACATGCTTTGAAATTGAGATGAGAATCAAAAGATCATCAGTGAGACCAAGATCTTTAGATTTGGTAAAAAACAAACAACAAAATGCCCTTTTATACATCATTTTTGTTTATCGATTCTTATTTTTCTTCGATGCTTCCTAGGGATCCTTTTTCCGAAAAAATGAGAACCCCTGTCCTAAGACTAAAAATCGGAAATCGCCCTTGCACGAACATCAGAGAAAACCTGTTGTTTTTGCAATACAGGATATCAAAACTCATCCCACAATGTTTAGAAATTTTTACCTGTTTGTTTTTTAATACGTAAAACATGTATAGATGATAAATAATATGACGAATCTATGCGATGTATAGCAAAACTGGCTTCATTCGTAGAGATCTAATTTTTTTTACTGCAAATACAATAATAGCTGAGTAAATGCAACTATTTCGGATAAAGCAATAGTGTGGTGTAAGAACAATAAATGATTATACCAATGCAGTTTTTAATTAATACAAAAGTACGAATATGTACTAGATAGAGTCAAGAGCGCTAATTTACATGATAGATCGAATGTCGAGGTAATCAATACAGTATGGCATATTGATGTACCTTTAAAAAACTTGTGTCCTTTTACATGAATAAAAAGCCTGTATAAATAAAATAAGACAATGCATAATAATGTGCTGCTGGGGTGCGACTTTCACATACGAATATTTTTTTGCGAGTACAGTATGGAAGGAAGCGCGTTTGACGGCCATGTCTTTTAAACCAGTATAATACAAAATTATTTATAAAATTTCATTACGAACAAATTTTATTTACGTAGAAGCGGGATATGCGCACAGGAAAAAAGTGTTTACGTCGTATTAAAAACGCCTCTTTTGGTTTTAGAAATGGTACTTGAGCAAATGGCCTTATACTTTGAACGGAACTTCGATACTTAAGGTATTGCAGAAAACGTAATGTATTGATGAATACATCAGGATTATCTACGTGTAGGATTAGTATTTGCGGGTGCAGTAAAATCATAAATAAAGAGCAAAATACTCGAACGTTAATGCCTGCTGTTTGCTCAGTCCTTTTTGCTAGATCAAAAAGATACATACAATGATGTGGTAAGCTACATTTACGACATGATTCAGTAACTAATAAAATATGCGCAAAAAACGGTTATAAATAACCAATCTGCAGTGGCGTAGCCAGGAATAATTTTAGGATGGGTCACAAAAAAATAAACAAGCTGTAACGACAAAAAAATATTTTTTATATTTTTGCTAAAAAATTTTTAAAAATTTTGAAAAATACAAATTTCTTAAAAATATATTTTTCCAGCATTTTGACGCCCCAAGAAAAGACCCCCCCTTAAATTCAGGCTACACTTTTTTTTCCAGGGGGGGGGCAAAGCCCCCACCTGCCCGGCCCATAGCTACGCCACTGCGTACTTGTATACAGTGGCGTAGCCAGATATTTTTTGTGACCAGGGATAGTCGCTGTAATTATAAAATAGGGCCTAAAAACGTGATTTATATCGTAAAAAATTTTTAATTTTTTTCGTTTGATATTTTTTGTTAATTTCTTTTTATTTTATTTTTTTAAGCATAAATTTCTGCACAAAAATAGGATCTGACTTAATTTAGGCGCATTTTTTATACAAGACGGGGATTGAGTCCACCGGCCCTTCCTACGCCACTGCTTGTATATCAATTTGATTATGGTGTATCGGTTTTCAACTCTGCTAAAACTTTGTATACGCAGTCGGTTTTGTTATAATCAAAACACAGGCAAGTAAAAAGGTATGTTATCTGTCTATAAATAATTCTGTAATGTATTATTACGTTATATAGGAAGTTTTTAATATTGAAAAAGTGGGATTAAAATTTTTACTATGGTAGAAATACCTTGCTGGTATATTTACACCATAACGCATAAAACAACGGCTGAAAAAGAACCCAAGCACACAGATAATAAAATAACAAAAAATACATAAATAAAAAGCAAAAGTAAAACACAAAAAAACAAACAAACAAAAAAAAATATTGATATTGGATTATCTGAACATAGAGAATTATTTGTAAGAGCCGGGTTAGGGTTATAAGTAGGGCAATGAATAGGGTAAGTGTAGATAAAATAAAAAAAAAGTAGTGCCCTCTATGACAATGGAATTGTTTACAAAGCTATGTTGGTGCCTGCTGCCATTTAGTTAATGTATGTGTCATATGTAGGTATGCGTTTTTATGATTTAACGAGCGGTTTGCGCAAAAAAGTAACTCACCGCCAAATGCATCACGGCGCTCATTTCACTAAGCCCTTTTTCAACACGTTTTCTCAAGCATGGCAATATTCTAAACACTACAGTTATTGGCATTTTGTTTTTCCTGTCACTTTGCGACTTAATTTTTCATTTGTTTCGGGATTGCTTTTTTTATTGTATTTTTTGTTTTGATTTTATAAACTGTGTGCTATGTTTCTCGTTTTTGGCTTTTTTTATGCGTTCGGTGCAAAAAAAATCGTCGCTGCAAAACACAACAGGCCCGTAATACCGACTCCTTTACTTTGGTGCATGATTTTTACCGGTAAAAAATATTTACACTACCAATACAAAAAATTTAGGCTGTTATTTTTTCTTCTTGTTAGTAAACCCTACACAGTGTACAGAACAAAAAGTTCCGCGAGCAGGGATATGTTTTTCATGTCGTGCATTTACATTTTGTTATGCTATAGACAACACCATTTTAATCTATAATGTATCAATTTTGTTTTCACGCAAAACTACAGACAAATATTATAAGATAAAAATAAGTAAAACTAGTTGATTTGCTGTAAATCTGTTAAATAAATAATGCGATTCCTATAGAAAAACGCCTGTTGAAAACATTTCGCAATCAAGTATAATGATTTTTATTTGTAAATTTACAAAGAAGATTTCTGTGTGAACAAAAACCTGCGAGTGAGTCTTAAAAAACAAGTCACTTCGGACCATCTATCTCTTAGCAAATGCTTTAAAGGCCTACATGGTATGTTTTTTTTTATTTGTTGTAGATTTTGCAAGTAGAAAAACAAATGGTGTAATTTTAAAAAAGAGAGAAAAAACTTGTATGCGGAAAAGTTTGACATTTATGACTAGACAAATTTACAACCATGCAACCCAGCGACTTGTTTTTTTCTTTTTTGCCATCTTTTCATTGTAAAAAACAAAGATGTAAATAATTTTTAAGAAAAAATACAAACAAAAAATATGAAGTCCCAAAAATGATATGACGTAACAAAAACACCTTACAGTACAACTATATTACAATGTATACAAAAAATCATTAAGTTGAGCTGACCACCGCTGATTTTTTGTTTTTTTTATAACTAAATATTTTTATCTAAACTCAAAAAAAAACATCCCATCCATAAGGAAAAATTCCATTTGTTTTTCATAAAGAAACTGTTATAATGTAAGTTTTTAGGTAAATAACAATGCAAATTTTGCATCTTTGAACTACTAAATAGGCAAATCATCAGTATGGTAATAAAGTTTTGCAGTGCGGCATTTATGCTATGGTTAAAACTTATAAAACGCGCTGGCTTACAGTATTTGATGTTGATGGCTTTGATTTGGGTTTTATATTTTTTTATGACATAAAAAACCAAAAAGATGCATTATTATAAAATGAAGATATAGTTTTTATATATGTTCGTTGATTTGCAAATGTCAACATGCAAGCAGCAGTTGCAGATATCTGAACTTATTATTAAATTTTTTTTCAAGGGTGTTCGAGCAAATATCTACGACACAAAAAGGCCATATATGTTTTTTGCTAAATTGCATGTTGTGCAGAAACGAATTTTAGCATCGTGCACGTTACCACGAGGCACAAAGTACTTGTATACCCGTAAGATTAGGACTTTACCCCGGTACTTAAATTTTTAAAAGGTTGTTGTAAATAAAGTTTTTTCAAGTCACAGAAAAACATAAAGCAAAAATTAGAAAATTAGAAAAGTATTATAAGTGTGCACGCTGAAACTGGTATTCTGCTGCGACATACACTTGAATTACTACAAAACCGTTATATTGGTAAGTCGCAACGCTTAAGCGGTAACATTCTGTATAAAGAGCACCGAAAAGACACTGCGTATTAATGTTCATGCTCTTTTGTTATAAACTCAAAACAAAAATTTACCTATTTACAAAACAGGTAATTTTACACGATAAAGCAGAAAAAAAATTTTGTAAACGTAAAAAAGCATGTGTTGTAAGCAAAACAATAAAAAACGCAAGGTTTTTCGGTTCCTTAAAAGAAAAGCCTTTTTGTTATACATCTTTTTACAAATACAGTCGTGTGGTAAATTTTAGAGCAAAAGTTTCTAAAAAATTCTAAGTGTCTATATTTTTTAACAAAAAAGTAGTCCCTACCAGCATATTTTTTGTTTTCAAAAATATATTTTGTACCTATATTTTTTTATTACTTTTTTTTTCTGTCGAAAATTTTTTACTAAAAAAAAATTCGAAATCATTGTAAACAATTTTTTTGAACAAAAACAAGTATCTGTTATATGCTAGTTTTAATGTAAAAAATTATGACACTTGGATTTTTTTAGACACTTTAGGGCTAAATTTTCGCACACGACTGTATATCAGTTTTTATAAATTAGTTTTGTCAATAATTACTTCTGTACAGTTTTTTTGCACGCAATATTACAGTGGCGTTCAGAATAAATACAAGCCAGGTTAGTTATGTACGAAAAAGACAAAGACTATAACCAATAAATGCTTTTTTCTGCATAATAAACAAATAATTATTATTGGTATACAGGAATGGTTGAATGTACAGCAACAAGTACTCGACATACGTATACTTTAAAGTTTTTTTGACTTACATAGAAGTTAAAAATTACATTAAACCGTGTGCATAAATACAGATGTAACATTTCAAGCTTAAATGTGCCATTATACTAGTTTCTTTTTTCCATTTGTTATTTTAGGTAAAGAAAATAAAATATAAACTTTATAACTTTATTAACCATTCTTCTGTAGAGTTTTGTATAAAAGAACACCATTAAATGTATTTTGTAGTGGATTTAAATACAAAAAAAAGCAATTTTTTTTTACTTAGTTATACATCAGCACCCGCTATATAACAAAAAAGGCAACCATAATTGTTGTCAAAATTTATACGTTTTTTTTGTTATAAAGATATGAAATTTCTTGCAATTTTTGCCTCCGTGTACGCATCTTGTGTGTTCAAATCAGGGGCATAGGCAGGATTTTTTTTGTGGGATTTTTTATAAAATGGGGGCTAAAAAATGAGATTCGTGCAATATTTGATCATAAAAAAAATATATTCCTCATGTTTCAAAAAAAAAATAATTTATCAAGGGGGGGGGGGTTATGCATAATTTTTTTACCCCTGAATTTAGACCCCCCCTAAATTCAGGCGTTATAAAATTTTAGCAGGGGGCCGTTGTCCCCTCTATCCCCTCCCCCCTAGCTACGCCTATGGTTCGAAAAACGATAAAAAGTTTTTTTTTTTGACTTAAAATTTTTGATTTTTTGTAGCACATATGATTAGGATGTTTTATAATATTCATTGCCCATACTTATTTTTTTTATGTTTTATGGGATACTCATATAAGAGTTTACGCTCTATGTTCATAATTCAAACTAAACAGACCGCATTTATGTAAGACTACGCATTTTTAAAATAGCAAAAAGAGTGCGTTTTAAATATACAAATTATAAAAAAGGATATTCTGTATATGATTTAAAGTACAAGTCCTCTCTAAGTTATAAATAAAGGGCTTTTTTGTTTAAATTGAACAAATAAATCAAAACGAAAAGATGTATTTTATAAAAATGGTGACTAAATTTGCAAACTAGTTTATCCGTAGTATATTTTACGCAACGTTCGACGTTTAGCACTTTTATAACATAACAAACGCTTTTGTAGGTTTTCATAGCAAAACAAGACGACTACTTTGCACATTTTTTTTTTGCATTTTTTTCTAGTGTTTGATGGATGCAACTTAGAGAAAACGAGTTTTTTAAACTTAGTAAATGATAATATGATATAAAACGCATAGTTTTGTAGATAATGTTTTTGTTTTGTTGTTTTTATTGTTTTGTATTTGCTTAACACACTTTTTTAAAATTGTGCTTAAATAATAAGAAAATCATTTTGAATATCGTTAAAATATATAGACTTTTTTGATAAAATATAGTTTTTTGAGCGAATCTTAAAAAAGGCAAATATATATTTTTTACGAAAGGCAAATTCAATCTATAGAAATTAAATCATCGCTAGTATTTGTATATAATACTGTGCACAGCTAAATAACTATTTTAGTTTTTTGCGTAGAAAATTATATTTAAACGCCTTAAAGTATTTTATTACATATTAAAGTAAAAATAATAGTTTAACTGCAATTTTTACTTTTATGTGATGCGATTGTAAATTTTAACCCTGAAATGTTCCACAGTAAGACTCATAGACAGATTTCCGCATTGTTTTGTACAGAAACAAATATTCCATAGTTTATACAAATACACCAGTACTAAATTAGTATAAGATCTGTTATTTTCTTTTTTTAAGAAATAGATATTTTAAGAAAAAAAAATTGAAAAATCAGATCTTAGTACAAATTTAGAAATATATAGGTAAAACTTAACTTAATTTTTTTATAGATAATTAAATGCTGAAAAACAACAAAAATGCATTGCTAAGTTTTTTTGGCGCAAAAAAAAGTATTTTACGTTATCTTAAAAAGAATGTATGTTCATTATTTTACGTAAAAACATTTTAATAATTGTATAAAAACATACCTTGTTTTTTTTGAACAAACAACTTATATTTTATGGTGACTCTTTGGCAAAAAACTAGTTATGGGCACTTTATTTAAAATGTTTTTTTTTCTGGCTACGTGCCTGGTTTGATTACCCGATAACTTTGCAATCCAAATTTTTTGTAAGAAGGCGTTTGGACATAAGTAGATAAGCCAGATGCAGCGGATGGCTCTGTGTAGACTTTTTTTTGTGCAGGTGAAAAAGCAAATAACACATAATTGATTTTTTTCATGTACTGGGGTATAAAGTAAACTACCAATATTAGAATAACCATGTACATACAAAAGATATTTTAAAACTATTATCGGTACAAATAAAACCAAAATTTAATCAATGTAAAAGTAAAAAAAATTATTTTTTCTCTTGTTGCAAAGAATTTGTTTTTTTTGTCATTGATTAAAAGTATATTACAAAAAAGGTACGAACATACTTTTTTTTGAGCATAGTCTTTTAAATATTGTAATAATTAAAAAATGTGTACTGATTTACCCATATACTTGTTGTTTTATTTTACTATGGTTTCATTAACTGAATTCTCATGTGATAATTTTTTTTATACTTTTCTACTATGCACCTTTTGTAAGATAAAAATCTATAAGCATGAAAAAACACATAAAATATAAAATACAATGTTTTGAGATTTATTCTATTTTTTTATAGAACCCTGTGTGCGCCAGCCCGTTTGCGTTATCCCAGTGCTTCATTTTTGCAACGGAGTAAATTTTTTTTATGTCAAACACTTGATTTTTTTGTATTGTTACAAAAAAACATTTTTTGTAAGTAGCGAGCATGTAAAACATATTGTAAAATTTGATATTTTTACGTTCTGTGTGTAAAGAATGCACATTGCTGTATAACTGTATTATTGATTATTCTGACATGTCGACAGGCATTGCCTTTTTCAGTGTCTTTTAAACATAATTATACAGCAATTTAGTAGTATGCGTCTAAACAATATACACAGGCATCTCATGGTCATCATTTGATAACCAAAAGAACATTTTTTTACAAAAAAAAAAATCACTGTATTAATAATTATAGAATAACGCTTTAACACATTTTCCCTCCTTTTTATATGTTTGCTAAGTTTGTTTTTTTGTCGAAGCTAAATAAAAAACATTTTAAAAGCAAAAATTTAATAGTTAACAAATACGAAAAAAAACCTTGTTTACCAGTACTTTTATTTGTACCGTTTTTTATTAGATAGACTTTTCTTTACTATTAAAAGGCGTCCAACATCTTCTTAATGTGATATAAAAAATTGATCATGTTTATATTTTGTACGTTTTGGTAGCAGGTAAATTACTTAAAATATGGTTTTTATGATTTTGATTTAGCAAAACAGCAGCATGACCCGTGACATCAAAATATGCAAGTGCGGTCTTGTATTTTAAACTATCTGATATCTGCAACCATGATAAACAATTTTTTCAGAACGCCTCTAGCGAATATGTATATTGGTATGGGTTACACCAATGCGCGTCATCACAGCAATTTATTCGTCAAGCGAAAATTAGTTCGTAGAAAATACATAAGTACTTTTCTTTTGGTTTCTAAAATACTTATAAATCTATTTTAAAAAACATTTACCTTTTTCTGTTCTAAAGCTGTAACGACTAAAATTTCAATTACCATAAAAAAAAAAATTTTTTTTTACGACTAATGAACGAAAAACTGTTGCGCTTGCAGCAGGCCTAGGTGCGTTGACTAGGCTGTAACACACAAAGAATACTAGAACTTTTTCCATATGCAAAGCCTGTGATTTTGCATACGGCTCGGCAAGGGCCGCACTGTCTCGGGTCTTACTGATGGCCTGTTTTTTGGTACGTTTTTTGATGCATATATGCTAAATGATTTATTTCTGTAAAAAAAGAAGTCGGGATTAGCAATGTAAATATTGCATCCGGTTGCATTTTGCTATTGTGTAATTTTGTTTTTTGTGTCTTATAAAACCAAATGTATAATTTGCAGTTTTATATGTAAATATTGTTTTTTGCGACCCTATCAGGGTTGATATTGAAAAAACAAGAAAAAGCAAGAAGTCGCTTACAAAATTACTTTTTTTGAGTATAATTTATATTATATACATTTTTTTTTCTCGAGACACAAGCATGCTAATGTTTAGTACCACTTCTCTTGTTGATTCAGCTCATTTTGTCGAAAACAACAATGCTGACTATTTTTTTACTGTAAAACAAAAAGAATCTTTGATGTCAATATATCTTTGAGTTAATATATCTTGTTACATGTTGCGAAATTTTGATTAGTAGTTATATTTGAGCCGCAATAAAAAACAGTGTATCAAAAGCAGTTATCCTACTTTAAAATGTAGAGCAAGAAGTATTTTTTTTCTTATGCGAGCTAAATGCGGAAGTAATAGACATAATGCATAAAGGCTGTATTTTGACAAACCATGTGCATATTTTATGGCTTACTAGATCAAAAACTAAATGATTCACGTCGCGTTGGGGTTATTGTATATTGTACACGTGGATTGGCAAAATATTTTAACTTAAGAATATATTTAGCAAGTCACAGAAAGAATTTATATATACTTCGGTTTTATATTATTGCAAAGCATTTTTATATATAAATGTTTTTACTTATAGGCAGAGACTGTTTGCTTACTATGCCCTAAAAACACAAAAGTATTATATGGCAACCATTACAGTTGTAATTGATTGGAACTATATTGATACAGCTGTTTTTTATAAAATCATATAAATTATAAAATTATAGGCATGAATTAACATGAAATCTAGACAAAAGGGATTTTTGTTAATTTACAAATAGACAGTTTAGCGTTTTTGTTATAAACGGTCCTCTTATGTTGAAATTATTTGTACAAAGTAATGCAAGAAATTATAAGCAGCAGTTTTAAAAGTTGTTGCATAAAACTTTTACAGCTTAAGATATAATATAAAAATTACTATTTTACAAAGCAAAGACACAGTAAAACTTGTAAGCAGATGCACATGTAGGCTACTAGAAAAAATCAGTCAGAAAAATAACGATAAACAGGTTTAGTGGGTAAAAGTACAGCAACAGGTTGATTAAACACTTCTTTCGTCTCTGTAAATACCTTGTCGTAACAGCTTTACTATACGAGGCATATTAAATCTGACACACGGAATGATATAAGCAAATAAATGCAGAATTTAAAAAAAAGTTAGGAATTGTAATAATCTTGATATGGGACTAAAAAAACCTACAACCGCAAAGTTTTATTTAAATAAAAAAATACCTTTCAGCCTTGTCAACAACACGCCTGGGCGAATTCCAACGAAACATATAACATTCTTACAATTTATTAAATATTAAAAACATGAAAAAATGTATTGAAAGGTTACCGCCGAAAATTATCTGTACATTAGGACCTTGATCCCTAGTTACCTGGAAGATTAACAAAAAAAGGCAAATTTTTATGCCGGGTTTTTTTTGCGGGTTACCCAGGGTTTTCAGGGATAAAGTAAATTTTGTCAAGAAACATATACCTTTTGTTTTTTTTTTTGTGTTCACAACATGTCTATCGAGCAAACTTGTACTTAAAACATGTTCCTGGAAGACAACTTGTAAACAGTATTACATATCTTAAAATCTAGTTTAAAAAACGTTTTTTTATACTAAGAGCTAGCAGTTTTTGTCAAGTTTTTGTTAAATACGTTTAAAACATTTTGTTTGTTTGTTTAAAATAACAAAAATCTAAGCTAAATTTTATTTTGGCTTTTTTTGCTTTGATAAATAGGTTATAAAACGTAAAAAGTTTATTGGCAAATGATAAAAACAAAAAACGTTACAACAGGGGTAAAATTTATATGATTTCGTACTGACGCACTACAAATTGTGCATGCGTAAATGCTTTTGTAAAGGTTCCAAGTTTTTTTGGTAGCAAACCTATTTTTTATTGTTTTTGGAATTGCAGTTCTAGTGTTTTGTTGCATGTAAGTATAATGTGCTACATTTTTTTACATGATTTTTGCGACAAAAAAAACTGTTAGTTCAATATATATGAAAGCTGCATTTTTTTATTGTATATACATGTAAATTTGTGCTTTTATGACAAAAAACTCATTTGGTTTGTGTTCCATTATGTGTAAACAAAAAATATAGGCTACAATATGCATAATAAAACTTGTCTTCGTTTGTGCACACTATTTTTTAAATACAGGTTTTTGTGTACAGTACGTGCAAATTTTTACAAATACATGTTATTATAAATTTATCAACTAATAGTATTTTAAAAAATAGGTTTATGCAATTTTATTGTCATATAATGTAATGTCGCATATTTTGCGACACCTTGCGTTTATCGTTAATCATCTTTTTGTACATTGATTCACTGCTAATAATTCTGTAAGCAATTTTTATTAAGTATATTTTTTTTGGTACTACTAAGATCTACTTTAAAACATTTTGTAACGATGTGAAAAAAATGACGATGTATTGTTTTAAAAACAAAAAAAGTGGAAAAGAACTTCGTCTTTACCTTTTGTATTTAATATAAACACTTCAAAATCAGTAAGAAGTTTTTTTAATTGCAAAATATAAGCCTTCGATATATTATCAAGTTTTTCTAAATTTTTAGCTTGTTTTCAAATGATTTTGTAATTTTGTGTACAAAATTTTGTATATATGCTGTAAATTTACTAGAAAAAAACATTTTAGATCTGCAGAGTTTTTATATAATTGACGAATCGAAGTAAAAAACCAGAATAGACCCTTTTAACATTATAAGATAACAGAATATAAACAAATTTAAAAAACGGGATTTAAAAGTCTATTATATTTATTCTGACTCTTGATTTTTACAGACCTGTATTAAAACTTGCGCGTTAGTACTATAGGTTTTATACGGCATAAGTATGTTTAAAAAAAAAAAAAATTATACAAAAAAAAACGCTTCAATATATTTTTAATATGCATATAAGAAAAGTGTATAGTATATGCGTGTTTTAGGATTAGATAAGCATATTTATAAATCAAAATTTTTTTAGTTAAATATATTCATAATTGCATATATGTCATGCAAAATGTTTGTTCGAACAACATACAACAGGTTTAATTCTGGATATCACAGGTAAAATTTTGTAAAAATGTTGTGGAAGTATTTGATGCTTTCTTGCTATTTTATGTTTAAGAATTGCTTCAACTGCAAAACTTAAAAAATAAAAATTTAGATTTTGCGTATATAAATAATAGATGTATTAAAACATCGTTCTAACGAGACTTTAATGCGTAAAAAATAACACCCAGGTATTTACCCGGGTTATTACTTTTGAGAAAAAAAATTTCTAAGGGAAAATGAAGGCTTAAGTGGATATAGGAAATAACTTTACAAAATTAAAGCGCGCTTGTTGAAGTCAGTTCAATCTATATTTTGGAAAAAAGTAGTGTGTACATTGATTAATGCATAATGACTTTCTATGAAACTGCTAAAATGCACAAAAAAGTAAGGCTGTGCTTAAAAACAAACTTACGTTTTTCATGCATATATAAACAGCATACTCAAAGCAGGTAACACGAAAAAAAAATAAAAATAAAGCTTATAGTCAAATTTTGTGTTGTCCTGTCATTTTGGAATCAAGCGATTTTTTACAAATATAAATGTACTTTTAACTGCCAGTAATGTAACAAAATCAGTACACTAGCGATAATAAAAAATTGCTTCAGGTGCAAAATGCTTATATTATGAAATATATATTTTTTATCTGGCTCTAACTGCTTAAAAAGTCTGGATTCATGCGATGCAAATACTGTATTTTGCTAAGAAACTACAGCCTTTTTTTTATATTTACGATAACGGTACTTGTATTGATTGTTTTGTATTAACTCGTACTAAGAGCTTAAATAAAGACAGAAGGTGCAAAATGCGTGTATATTTATTAAACGTGTCCAAGTAGGGTAATAATACATATGTATTTACTAGTAAAGTAATCGACCGCTTTCCAACCGATTTTTTTTAACGGTAAAGTTTGAAATTATGTTTTTGTATTTTTATGTGGTCAAAAAAAAATGTTACCTTGCTGCAGCTTTATCTAGAAAAAAAACCGTTTTAATTCTCTGCTTTTTTGTAGCATTTAAAATGCATTTTTTACTAAAAAACGTTACTTGCTGTATGTTATGTTGTCCTGATTGGCTTTTTTTTGCATATAAAAAAGTAAGTCATATTAACACCGGTACTACGCAATAAAATTGCAGGCTGTAAGTATACAGATGTTTTGAGATTAATATTTGCTTACACTATTCACGTGAAATTCTTTTTTGTTCAATTAGGAAAAGAAAGTTGCAAATGGTTAAAATATCACTTTATAAGTGTCATTGTTAACAATATACATGTAGTAATAAAGTTAATAAGTGCGTTAGTATTGCAAAAAAAAATAAGTGTGAAACAAGCGTATACGGCTTGTTTTTTAAGATAGCCGTCTGCTACATAGTTAGAAAAATACAGAATTTTTACTTTTTACTAAAACAACAATATATTTAGCCTTAAAATATGATCTTGATCATCAACGACATGATCGCACCAAACATGCTATAATTGAAAAATGTCATACTGCATTTATTTTTTTTTATGTCTTTTTGCTAATATGTTTTTGCTTATTGTTTAAAATTTTTAAAGCTTTTACTGTGTTATGCATAATAGTATCAATGCATTTTATTGTACTTAGAAAATAAGTGTTAAAAATTTTTTAAACAGTCTTTTATTATGCAAATTTTACCTACCGTAAAATTTAAAATTTTCAAAATTATTACGACTGGTTTTGCTGTACATATTTACAACTTTCACTTCTGCTATTTTTCAAACATATGCTTGATATTTTTCAAATATATAATTGATATTTTTCAATCTTCTATACCAAATAACAAAAAAAAGGGGGATGACATAGACAAAAAATTTATACTGATCAGTTATTACTTTACGAATTTTTTTTTTGTGGTTTTATATACTTAATTAACAAAAAAACGAGTAACTATCTTGTTGCACAAAACACTTCGATACATGATAAGCGCAACTATGAATTTAGTAGATGTATTTTTTACAACAATATTACTTATAGCTAGGGTTTTTTTCTAGGAACGGTCAGAATCTAAACTAAGCTTTCCCCTAAGTTTTGATATAAAAAATAAAATTGTACGTGCAAATGAAAAGTCAAATTTTATACACATTTTATTAATTATTTTGTACAATTTTTAAAAACCAATTGTATGAATTAGTTTTACTACAAAAAATTAACAAAAAAAACGGCTTTGGCTAGGAATATTGTTTAAGTAAAAGCATATTGTGTTTTACTATGTTTTTTGCGTTGTTGTTATGGATTTTTGTACAGAAACATTTTATACTTTATTGTTTTATTTTTTTGTACTAAACAAAGACTGACTGCATAGTAAAAAAAAACTACATGAGTCACCAGAAAGTAAGTGTTACATGTAAATTACAGGATTTTTTAGTTTCTACAAAAAAAAACATACTTTGCATATAAATTTTATCTAATTTTTAATAAAACAGCTTTTTTGTAGCTTTTTAAAATTTTCACTATGTAAGTAAAACTGTTTTGTTTAGATTGCAACGTATATGACTTTGTCATTTAATATTAAAATCTTCTTAGATAATTTTTTACTAATAAACAGCGACAATTACCTTTTCCGAAAAAAAAAAACAATGCTAAAATATGTATGTATAAAGTATTTTTATTTTACAATTAATTTGCTGGTTTTATACCACACTAATTTTATTTTAAGTGTTTAACAGTACATTTTCGCATATACGGGTTGGTTTTTTTATTTAATAGTCGATTTTAGGATGGATTATTCTGGGGTTTTAAGCAAATAGACCGTACAAAAATTATAGATAAACAAAAAAGTAATTTTAATTTTTGTAACGCTGCTGGTTATAAAATATGATATTTATGTGTATCTTTTTTATACGAATTTTTGTATCTGAATTAAAAACGCTTTCCAAAAAAAGCAAAGTATCAAGATTATACTGCAATGTTAATAATAAAGATACACAAAATACAAAAACCGCAAAATTCAAAAAAGAAAAAAATAAACATGTACCTTTATAAAAACTATATAAAAATAGTTGTTTTTTTTCATACGTTTTACAAACTTTATCTAGCTTTTCTGCTATATTATAACCTTAAAGTGATATACCTAATCGGTAACAATTTAAATCTTACCAAAAGTATATTTGACTGCAAAAAATGCACAAAACCAATACAAGTGGTCCGTTGCAAATTCGTAGTAGTAATAGTGTGTCTAGACTGTAACTAGTGCTTTTGTGCCTTAAAAACATACTTTTTGGGGCAAATTCATCTATGAATTTAGCTTCATAAGTAAGTTTTCTATTGCAAGAATCAAAATGGTTTTAAAGAACAAACACTAAGTATGTAGTCGTATATAAATCATATAACACGGACTACTTATTGACGCCCAAAAACTAAAAGTTATTCTAGGGGATAGAACATTTAACCGTAAACAGCACCCCTGCTTATATCGTTAGAAAAGATTAGGTTTTCTGTTTTTTCATTTGTATTTTTTGCTAGAACTGCTGCTTGTTACTATATTATTAGTATTTGAACTATAATGCGGATGTAATAAACAAATGAATTTATGTTTATATTTATAGTGCAAGTATATTTTTTGCATTTACAAACATCATAAAGCAGTCTGGCTGTAAGAATTCTATGGTTGATATGTCGTTCTTTCGTTTTCTCTTTTACCTTTGCTTAAAAGTACTAATTGTTAAAAAGAAAAAAATCAAAAAAACTGCAAATGTACGTTACAAAGTATATTTGCAATTTTTACCTGCAAAATAGAATATGTGCATTATCTAATTATTTTGGCGTATATTCTTTCTACTTACAAAACATTGTAAAAATGTATTTTTTTACTTTTAAGTAAAAAATATTTTTTTAAAGGTTACAGTGTTCACTCATCCTGATTAATTTTCGTTTGTTGTAATGACATATATAACATAAAGTGCGTTCTACTTACTAAAAAAGTTTGCTGATTGTATAAAATTTAAAAAAGAAGATAAGATATTTTTAAACCGAACTTTGTAGTGAAATTATAAAATAAAAAGCTTTCGAATAAATTGTGAAGTTTTTGACTACTGTGCTTATGTATACATTATAGGTTTTTATATGCGAAAAAACATATAAAATACTTATGGCGTGTCTTAAATAGAAACCAGAACCCGATTCTTAGAGAATCCGTTCTTTTTAAGAAACGGGTTATAATATTAAGCCTAAAAACGCGTCGTGTACAGATCTGGTCAGGACAAGTTTAGAACAAGAACCCGATTTTTAGTTTATTAGGAGAAATGAACTTTTTATGAAACGGTTATTGTAAAGGTGGCTCTTCAAAAAACACGGCCTTAGTTGTTTGGCAGCATTAGTTACATGCAATAACACTGATAAAAAGTACACATATTCATATAGGTGTATTTTTTCGTAAATTTATATGCTAGAAACGCTTTTTCCGGTAGCACCATTCTAATATGTGTGTATTTTTTATATTTTTATGGTTTATTGCCTTTTATTTTTATATTTAAACTGTAAAACGTATTTTTGTGCGGCAACTTATTCAGCTAGTCATTTTTTATATCTTAGCTACTAACTTCCATTGCCAAAAAAATTGATGTGAATTCACACAAAACTAAATGTTTTGTTTTTTTTTGCCCTAGTTAATATTTTTCTTCGGTACTTTTTCTACTGTATTTTTACACAAGTTTTACTGTTTAACCAGTTTGTGTACTATAGTTTTAATTTTTCTTACACTTTGTTGTCTGCTGAGACACTGGCAAATTTCTTTTTGTGAACATCACTATTTTTACAAGCAAGTTATTTGTTATACCATTTTCGGTAGTTATTATAATATATATAAAACATGTATTTATACATATTTCTACAGCATCGCGTTTTTTTTTTTTTTTAGAGACTGACTTGCTTTTTTACACGCCATAAAAAAAATAGTAATTAGTAAAAAGGTTGAACTTTGTTGCAAAGCTGCTTGCAAGAACAAGACACAAAAAATTGCATGCAGCGATTTGAGACCTTTGTAAGTAACTGCTGAATTTATTAGTAACTATTATTTATTTCTCTTGTATATTTTTTCGGTCTTTTTGACAACGATTTAGGCTTACATTACGTTTTCTGTATCGCTTTTTTACATGCGAACAGCTGGTAGGGTGAAATAAAAGACCCTTTATAAAGGTTGGATTTATTTTAAAAATTATTTTTAATATTCATTTTTGTTTTCTATATATAAAATTTACTTACAAACGTGAATCTAAATTTTAAATATAGATAAATTGTAACAAAAAAATTTCTCCTATATTTTGCTTAAATTTGCACATTTGTCAGGCGCTTCAAATGATCATGGAACCTTTTGCGTATAATGAACTTTAACTACAGCAAAACGTGCACTGGAAAACATTTATATTACTGATGCTATATGTGATGTCGTTGATAAGGTATGTTTTTAGCTTTGAAATTTTTAAGGACACGCAAACAAGTTTAAATATTTTTTTATATGCATGCATGCTTTTTGGCGTGGTTGTTAGGTTGAAAAAAGGATTTGTACAGAAAATCTAAAGGTGAACCATGTATGCGTACAGAGATAGACGGTAACTAGCCTGTTCGCGTATCTAAAAGCGCATAAAACAGATTATGATAGCCAACTAGATTGTTGAATTTACCTTTAGTTAGCCAAAAAGTAAGAATAGTTGGTCTTATGTACCCCCGACTGTTTGCATAAAGCGGTTTTAAAAGAGAAAAATTACTAAGACAAGACAAACAAATTCAGTCGACCGTAACACTTAAAAAAACAACCAGCGCCTCACTTGTGATCCGAATATCTGTAAATTAGCTAATACGGTATGGGTTCATATTGTATTGTTACAATTTTTCTGTGTTTTAAATTTTTAAAAATATAAACATGCTATACATTATGGTGTTATTATTACAGGTTTTGCTTTTGTCTTGTAATTCAAACAAAAATAAATAACAGAAAAAAATTGTTACGCTTTTTAAATCGATTGCCTGTACAAGGGCCGGCCACCCGTATATGTCCAACCCGCTACTAATATAAAATTAAGCCCGCACTAGTCCTGTTTCATAGCCTATGATTATGGTGTATACAGAAAGACAATTTAGTTAAGCCTCTGTTGTTTTTACACGTAGCTTTTCTATGAACTCAAGCAAGCGCAAATTCAAATCAGTAAAAGAAAATTATGGGATTCTAAAAAGTACTAGATTGCATTATAAATCTAAACCTGTGTTTCTTTGTCTATCTCTGGTTTTTTTAGCGCCTTTATACATAATTCCATTACTTCAGATACTTTTTCTTGCTAAAATAATCAGCGGTTCCGATTATGGTATGGAAATATGGGCGGGGATTTTTTTTGGTCTTCCCTCCATAATGGCCATAATGGT